>OX438703.1:19610721-19825125 GCA_949316375.1 Mythimna vitellina | reverse complement strand
AAGGAACATAGGTGTGGGTTTTAGTTAGTAAAAGTTTTATACGATGGCGTATAAGACTTTTACTGACACTCCACCATAAAGCACCTCGGGATTCCGATCCCGATTTCTGGCCACCGCAGGCGCGGGCTTGCGGACGTCGAGCAATGGGTGGCTCACCGTCCGACCGTCCGGTAACCGTCCGGTAAGAGCCCAAGTCGTACGAGAGTATATATATCATAAGAGCAACGGCGCGTACTGTTCCACGCACGCCTCACGGAGATGTCAGCAAATCGTAGGGGCCCAGCAGGGTCGAAGCCTACTGGGGTCATGGGTTAAGGAAAACTTGACGTCCTGGAACGCAAGGCAAAGAAGGAACATAGGTGTGGGTTTTAGTCACGGCCCTCACACACCACCATGGAGCAGGAGAAGTCATTGAAAGATTTCTCACTTCAACAAAAAAACACATACTATATAATAAATAGTAATATAAACTTCTGCTTTTATTTTATAAGTGTAATGCCAATGTACAAAGGCAAGCTTAACCAAAAATTGGGTTTTTTTTTACAACTGACATTCAGTCTTTTTTGTTCCGTTTTTTAGGGTTCCGTATCTCAAAAGGAAAAAATGGAACCCTTATAGAATCACTTTGTTGTCCGTCCGTCTGTCTGTCAAGACTCTTTATGTCGGGATTGCGTGTAGGTATCGAGTTGAAATTAAAACCAATAGTCACGTCTGCGGTCCTTTAAAGTTGTGAAAAAATCAAACTTCTAAGTCAACGGAATAAAAGATGTGGCCGTTTATGTCGCAAAAAACGTATATTTCGACACTCTCAAGGGAATCAAAATTCATAGGGAACTTCCTGTTGACCTAAAATCCTGAAATTTAGCATGAAACAAGGTCTCATAGGAAAAAATCAAAACACTGTAAATTTGTAGTTACGTCCAAAAAAACCTTTTTTTGCGATTCGGAAAAATCTTTAAGACTCGATTCGTGAATAGAACTGTTTTCATAGGTAAGTTTGTACGGAGCCCTTAGTGCGCGAGTCTGACTCGAACTGGCTCGGTTTTTTTATTTATTCCAAAGATATTCTCCAATTTCGTTCTTCTTTCCTACTTCGATAATTCAAGGTCCCTTGTTCAGCCCTCCTCCGAGGCACAGAGCAACAAATTAATTTGCAACATAAAAGGATTGACAATAAAACGAGACAGGTCTGAGTCAACGGGAAAAAAGATATGGCCGTTTATGTCGCAAAAAACGTACATTTCGACATTCTCATCTGAATCAAAATTCATAGGGTACTTCCCGTTGACCTAGAATCCTGAAATTTATCACGAAGGTCTCATAGCACAAGTATAGGCAAAAATCTAAAAACTGTAAATTTGTAGTTACGTCACAAAAAATATCTTTTTTGCGATTCGTGAATTGAACTGGTTTAATAGGCAAGTTTGTACGGAACCTTCAGTGCGCGAGTCCGCTTGAACTCGCTCGGTTTTTTTATTTGTTCCAAAGATATTCTCCAATTTCGCTCTTCTTTCCTACTTCGATAATTCAAGGTCCTTTGTTCAGCCCTCCTCCGAGGCACAGAGCAACAAATTAATTTGCAACATAAAGGGATTGACAATAAAAAGAGACTGTATCGTAAAAAACGTTGTGTAAGAAACTTATGCGTATTTACTCAAAAACTTTTCTAGTACAACGTGTCGGCTGAACTCTAGCAAAGGCTTTTGTAGAGACGACCGAATATAGATGGCTGTCACACCGTATTGTGATCGCGTAACAATCGTATCTGTCGGCCTATGCGATATAATGCTAAAATTCTACTTTCTTGCTAACTAAAAAAATTTTATAATATAAATTATTTTTTATTTTTATTTTAATATAATTTTATATCTATGTATAGTCTAATATATATATATTATTTATTTAACATTTTATGTACACACAATAATAATAGAAAATAAGAAGGAAACAGAAGAATAGTACAAAGGTGATGTTTATTTCTAAAGAAACTATTACGAAATAGAAAAATAGTGTACTTTCACTCTTTTTTTAAAAACTGCATATATATAAGACTACAAACATATACAAGACATATAAAAGACTAAAGACTGCACAAATATTTTTAATGTAAAATTTAATTTGCAGTACACCGCAGACTACCCCCTTTTTATGTTAAGTTCTTATAGTCCATCCTAAGGTTGTCTGGTCCATATAGCTGTCAGCGATAAGACCGCCATTGTACCCATAGATTAAGTAAGTTTAAAAGTTTTGTTACTATTTTGGTGTACAATAAAATTCTATTGTATTGTCTTGTATTCTTTTCTATTATTGTTATAGCTAGGCCGTAGTGTCCCACTGCTGGGTTATGGGAATCTTCGAATTAATTAACAATTTTTCCCAGCGTTTAAGTACTCCTGTTTATTCATTCATTGTAATAAAAACGGATGTTTTGATAGAAATTAATATAAATATATACTAAAGTGAAAAACCTAACCAAAGTTTTGTTCCTATTCACCCCTGCGTGCACCTCGTCTGACGGTAATAGGGTAACGCGATACTCCTTGGAAAGACTTGTGTCAGATTTCCTGGCTTCAGACTACCCATAACGACCTTCATAGATTTACAAATGACATTGGAGACCAATGATTTAGCCGCATCGCTTAGAGACAGGTTGAAAATAAAATATTTATGTAAAAAATATTAATTACTACCAAGTGAACCGTTTTATTATTTTGATGTTCAACTTTTGGAATAGCAATCTATTCCAAACGTTGAACATCAAAATAATAAAATAAAATAATGCTTCTAAATAAAAACAAGCGAATTGAAATGTAAAACAGATTGATATTTTATTGAAACTAAATTGCAAAATAATACTTGTTTGCTCCTAATTTTAGATGATATTGAAAGAATCATGGGTAAATCTGTCTTTAAAGTCATATTTTTTACAGCTAGTAAATAGCATGATTACCAGCGGCTTTGCTCGCATAATAGTAGAAAAAGATCTCAAGAAAACATACACCAGGTATATAATAATAAAACATTTTATTTTTAGGCATAGAAAAAATACATAAAATAATCTGAAACAATAATAAACTAATACATCTATACATATAATAAAACAGTAAAATTCTTTTGTGATGGTATTAATTGGCGCAAAAACTACTGAACCGATCCTGTTCAAATTTTGCATACATAATCCTTATAGGTCAGGGCAACTGATAGGCTATAAACTATCACGCTATTTGCTATGTGGGGTGAGCAATAATCCAAAATGTAGGTATTGAACGACATTTGCCGCGAGTTCAATTCCCAGCTACAGTTAAAAATTTGGACATTATTTTGTCTTATTTTTTTGTATTAAAATAACTTTTACCATTTTTTTCAAAATAAAATTGACATTTCTATTCGATATCTTCTAAATATTTTGTAAAAACTAATCAAAACACATAATAAAACCAAAGCGACGAGTAAAATCACGTACTATAATGTTACATTATTCCATTTAGCTGCAAACTTAACTTCTAAAACGAAAATCATCACGCTATCATCGTTAGGGAGCCAACCAGTCAATTATAACGTTTATATAAGAACGTCTATTTTATAGTTTATTCATCGAAGACCGCAGCACAGTGGTTTCGTAACTAGACTTTCATGTAATGTGAAGGTGGTTCAAATCCCATACGGCTCTCTTAGGAGAAATTTTTGTTCTATTTTGTCATCGTGAATAAGATTTTTTTATATATTTTTGCATGCTTACAATTTTTTTTTTATAAATCTACGTATATAATATATCTGTAGAAATTTTTAGTGAAGTGCGTATTATTAATTTTAGAAATCGATGTAGATAACTTTTATACATTTAAATTGTGTGGAACTTGATAATTATCTTACTTAGGCTTTGTTTCATCGCAATTAAACAAAGCATATGAAAGACAAACGGTATGAAATCAAAGTTTTCGAGAAGTAAAATATGACACCATAAGCAATTCAGATACTCGCAACGCCATCTAAAGACTCAAAGTAGAAATAATGATGACAATGACGGTTGAACTTCATATTAAATTTGATAGATGGCATTGCGTATTTTACGTAATTTTCTGAGTGGCAGAAGAATGGCCATCGCCCACGTTTACAGTTATGGTTAAACTGGTGTAAGACGGAGGCATTTTTAACAATCCTACTGCTTATTTTTATTATTTTTTTCCCATTATTGTAGCAAGCTAATTGACCGTGATTATTCTAGGGATACCACCCAAAGATGATAAAAGTATATACCTATATGTATTTAATTATTCACTTTAAAATAACACGGCCACATTTTCGGAAGGGGTTACAGGGTACCTTGCGTTGGATGGTCCCCAGGTGGACCGATGACCTGGTGAGGGTCGCGGGAATCCGATGGAAGAGAGACTCACAGGACCGGTCATTATAGCGACACTTGGGGAGGTTTATGTCCAGCAGTGGACGTCTTTCGGCTGAAATAATAATGATGATGATGGCACCTTTTTTCTTTTTTTAAGGGTGGAAATCATCCAATGACTTCTCCCGCTCTGGTTGGAGCGGGAGGACGTGTCAATCTTTTACTGACTAAAACTACACCTGTGTCTATCACTACGCGCTGTTGAGGATTGGGCTCGATCCGGTCAACTACAGAACGGCTAGCTACCTATTGCTCGACGTCCGGAAGCCCGCGTCTACCGTGATTGGTAGTCGGGGTCGGAATCTCGGCTCGGCGTGAGGCCGTTCGTTCCCTAACGCGTGCGGCCTCCGCCTTCGCTAGCATTAAGGCTTTGCAGAAGGAGGCAAACGCCTGCCATTACTCCTCGCTCTGGATCAGAGCCCGGCGCGAGAGGTCACTGACGCCGATTACCTCCACGAGGACACGGCGGTGCTCCGCCCTTGCAGGGCACATCTCCACTGTGTCCTCCGGCATGATGGCACCTTGCGGATTAATAATGGTATATATTATTATTTACAGTCACTGCTTCATATAAAACGGGAACGAATGTGTTTTTCTGATCACAGTTCGACAACGTATAATGTATCTCAGATTCCTTGCAGCCTTACGTCGATATCTGGACGTTACCTCTTTGCAATGAGTGGTGACCAACACTGGAACAACCCTCTAAGGGAGGCCAGTCTCAGGGATAACACTTATCGGCTGCTACATTTGTTAACCGTAATTTCATTGTTTTATGGATAAGCTCAGGACTGTTGTGGGTGTTTCGAACGGTTTCTGTTCTGGGTTCGGTTGAAAGTACCCTGATATTACCATTTTGTGAATCGCCTGGAGGACTCGGTGTAGCATGCGATGGAGGTCTATCCATCTTGAGTGAACTGCCGTGTCCTCATAGAGGCAATCGGTGTCAGTAATTTCTCGGTTTGGCCATCAATATGCGAGTTCGATTGAACGGGGATACACGCGCACAAGGTTTCGCCGTAGTTCATTCATAAGTTGGAGACTCTTCATAAGGTAGTTCCCACTATGGAAAAAACATTTGTCTTATATACGGGGATATCAATTAAATACACACCAAAATATCCTAGGTAAATGAACATGTAATTCTAACGCTTAAAATGATCAAACTGCAATAATTAATGCAAGCATGCTCTCGCAAATTCTTCATAAGTACTGTTGTGGAAGAAGATAGTTGATGATTTATTTATTTATTTAATCCTTTATGCACAAATGTACAGCGGCGGACTTTTTGCCTGTCGGATGATGATGGTAGTTTTGGGATTCACTTAAGGCTTTTCACTATCAGTGCACGTTATCCAGCTAAAGGTCGGTGTCCCGATTATGCTCCTTCGTTTATCTCTATCAAAGCTGTCTAACTGCTTAAACTCTTCAGTGAAAAGTTATTGAGGCGAAAATTGTTATGGGAGATAACTCTTTCGATCAATCTTGCAGCCCTAGAAGTCATCGGCCCTAGAGGGCCCTATCCATTTGCTGAAATCTCTTTGAGTCGTGCGTAGAATACTACGCGCTGTCGATTCAGGACTGCTTTGACCAGACGGCCGGACAGCACCACCGCAATCCCGTGTTTGCAATGGCTGGGCCTTGCGACTTTCAACACTCGGAGCGTCCCTTGCAGCGACCGCTGAGGAGTCAGGATGTCCTATCCCTCATAGTTTCAGCCACCTTCTTTGATCGTAGTGCTTCACTGAAGGAGGCTACTGGTTGTCATTTTCTCCACCAATCGCCCCCATAAGGACAAGGCGGCGCCGGCTCTCCGACCAAGCGGGACTGACTTCCACCGTATGCTCCATCGTATTCTCCGGGCAATTCGCACAATGGTGAGACCCGAGTGTTTCTTCCCGCTGAATTCGACACAGATACCTTCGGAAACACCCACAACCGGTGAGTCCTGCACAAAAAGAGGATGCCGTGACGCCTCTGTAGACACTTCTCAAAGACAGGCATTACCGCTGCGATTTGATTGTGGCGTGCTCACTGTGGCGAGGGGTTAAAATCATACAATGTTGTTTTACCAGAACATAAACCAGAAACATACATATGCCCATGCATACATATGCCTTTTCCCTTGGGGTAGGCAGAAATGACAACTGCTACGACCCATACATGCTCTTTCTATTCAGTGACGGTCATACATCTGGATCTGGACGAGTACATAACATGTTTCCTGAAGGTAATTTGCGTTTTTAACCGACTTCTAAAAAAGGAGGAGGTTCTCAATTCGGATATTTTTACCTTTAACCGTTTTATGTTAAAGTACAATAAATTATTGCAAGCACAGAGTGATTGTACAGTTTTACGAAGTTAACGCGGACGAAGTCGCGGGCAACAGCTAGTTTATTATAAAAACAAAATTTATTTAACTATAATTATGCACGTCATGTGGTCGGCGTCACGTTGCGCTGCGTGGTGTCGCATAACCGACCTCGGAAACGTCGGTATACGACACCTTTCGGCCAGAAGTCCTCTTTTAAGGAGGTCTAAGTAGCTGTGGGGTAGGAATTCGTACCACGAACGACTTGAAGTTGACGTCGTGGCGCGCTTCCAACCTTACGAACCTCAGAGTCTAGTTAGCTGGTCTTCACTGTCAAATACTCCACGACTTCCTCAACCTTCGTGTAGTGATGAAGACGCGAAATGTATAACTGCGTCGTAAGCACAGCAGGACGCAGCAGCATGTTCGGATCACTCGGTGCGGTACCGCACTTATTACGGAAACAGAGCTTCTTCTTCCTCTTCTTTTCTACTCTCGTGAAACCCTCTTCGTTCATTCGGCCTGTTTTTGGCTAGGTGCTCTGGACTGCAAAGAGGGTAGGTTGAGTACATTTTCAGCTTTTCCTATATCCTAAGTATACTATGTGATATAAAATATTCCAGGTCACGGTCTACCCGTTTGGAGAAATTTTCATTCAAATCCCTTCCATAGCTTTAACGTGAAGAAGTAACAAACATACACACCTACCATCTTTTACCTTTATAATATTAGTGAGATTACAATTCCTAATAAAGATTTTCGTCTTCATCAACACGAAAATATTCGCAAAAAAAACCCATCTTAATATTCCACATTACTCATTAACACCGAGCATCACCCACCTCGTCAAACCACTAACACCTTACACTTCGGTGTGACAGTCGGCTCGAACTTGGGCGCGCACTTTATAAAGGCAGTCGACATGTTTATGAGTAAAGTTTTCAGCTGAAGACTACTATCTCTGTTACTGAGAGACTTGACACTTTACTGAGAATGGACCGACTTGGAATATTGTCGTATTCCAACCGTGATAGATTGTGGGAAGGTGTATTGAGACTAGCGTCTAGTATGGAGGATGTAATTTTCTAAGAAGCGTTGCTGTCGTATAGGTACCTGTGCTGCAAATGATATACTTCACTTAATAATTCTTGATAAAATACAGGAGAATTGTGGTAAGGTGGGAATAGTTGACCAGGTCAAATATGGAAGGTGGTATTACTGACTTGTAAGACCAATTTAGATCTTTGTGCATTTGAAGTTTGAAAAAAAGTAGAATCATGAATAAATATATATACCTACTGTACAAGTCGCATGTAATCACACAAGTGACACATATATAACTCTAAGTTTAGTTTGCAAAATTTTCTTTATACAGTAGAGAGTACCCACACCAATCAACAGTAGTTCAGATTTTAAACAATATTTCGATACCAGCTTCTGCCAGCGGCTTCACTTGTGTAAAAGTATATAATTGCCCTAAGGGAACATATTGCTGGAATAAATTTCTATGTTTTGACAGCTTGAATAATAATTCGCCCATTGGTCGGACCAGGTCGGACAAACTCAGGTGTTCCCATACCTCTCTATGGTTAAAGCAGGGTTTCTGTGTGGGATTTAACCGAAGCAGTATAACTGTATTGAGGCTTGATAATTCAAAAATAGAACGTAATTACAATACAATAATTTTTAAATAAAAATAGTAACGTCAGCGACCTTGACATGTCAACTGTCACTTTAACTTGATTAATCATATTAATTGTTTTATGCCTTTAAGGTTCAATGTTTGTAGCACCGAATATGACTTTTTCCTCAGTTGCCAAGGAAGTTTTTTTTGTAATCGTGGACTTATATTATTATACATCGTGTAGAAAATGCTGAAAATGGAAAATAATGTCCAGTAATAATTTTTGGTATGCAGACGGGGAACATCGAGAGGTATATTGTCGTATTATCAGCCCCACCCCGTATATGTATAAATAGTATCCAGGATATGGTCTATCCGTGTGGCAAATGTCATTTAAATCCGATCAGCAACAAATAAACACACACACACACAAATACATACACATTCGCCTTAACAATATCAATGTGATGTGATGACACAAATAGTTTCCTAGGTCGGAGAATTCGAAAAAACTGCCAATGTTTCCTAAATCTGTAAAAAAATATCTTCACATTTCTCCCCTTCCCAACATAAGTAAAATACAAGTAGAGGCACGAGTATGCAAGGTGTGTACCACCATTTCTCGTCCGAACGACTGGCCATAACACTTCATGGCATAGTCTCTTTTACGATGCATTGTCCTTTATGGAATACGGACGAGCCAGAATGGTACTTCTAAGTATCGTAGTGGCTCCAAGGATTGCAGCAGTGCAGTAAGTAGTCGTAAATTACACGCAAGTTAGGTTAAACCTCTTCTTTGGGTCATGAAACCTGTAGTATTGAGATAACTACTAAACTACATTCAAGATTGAAATGTTTACTTACGAATTGCAGGTCTGTAAGAAATCTCAGATGTCAATGATACTTTTTTTTTGTATATGTTTTCTTTTCAGTCAGAGATGTTTCGGAGATTCGATTCTGATTCCAAAACATCGGATGATTGATTTTGCACCTCCGATTCCGATTTCAGTTCTGTTAAATTAATCGGAAGATATATAACTACAACTCTAGTTATAGTTGGAAACCAGATGATGAAATGGTGGAATTGTCGCTTTGAATGGAAATGTTAATTGGGTACTTGATTAGATTTTTTTTAAGCGTTTTGGTTATGTATCAAAAAGTAACTCTATTCAAAATTAATTTAGGTAAAAACCTTTCAAATCTGATGAAAAAAGAAACTGTCAAGTAACAGAAAAAGGATGCACAAACTACAAAGTGACGTCACCGCCATTAGATTACCCGCCAGTTTTTAGATATTTTCCCTTCCTTTTTGATTCCCTTAAGAGTGTCGAAATATATTTTTTTTGCGACATAAACCGTAGCCGTATCTTTTTAATTCGTTAATTCTAATTTGGATTTTTTCACAGCTTCAAAAGACCGCAGACCTAAGTATATTGTTTTAATTTCAACTTGATACTTCCACGCGTTCCCGAGATAAAGATAAAGGGTCTTGACAGACAGACAGACAACAAAGTGATCCTATAAGGATTTCATTTTTTTTTTTTGAGGTACGGAATCCTAAAAAGAACAATTATTATTAGCGTTGTTTATTGTTTAATAAAAAAATAAACATAGGCTTACCTAGTTCTAATTTCAATGCTAATTTCAGTAAATAAATATGTTAATAGCTAGCGACCCGTCCAGGCTTCGGACGCTTATAAATCTTTGAAATTCTTGGCTTTTCTCTACTATAATATGCATGTATTATACACCCAAACCTATCTCATGAATCATTCTGTCTATGTATGTGAAAACCACATAAAAATTCGTACAGAATTTTTTTTTTGTTCCGTACCCGAAGGGTATCAACGGCCCGAACGGCCTCTACTGTCCGTCGCGCGCGACTGTCTGTCTGTCTGTCAGCGAGCTGCAACTATGAGATATCTTAATGTTTTACAGAATGCGTATTTTTTATTGCCGCTGTAACTACAAATAATAAAATTACAATAAAACTAAAAAGTAAAGAAGGTTTTCCCATATCAGAAACGTTGTTTTGTCGGCGGTTTTTGGTCGATTTTTATATTATGGTAAAGAACCCTTCGTGTGTGAGTCTGATTCGTACTTGGCCTGTTTTTATGTTTATCGCGTTCATAAAGACAGACAGAAGGATATACGGATAGTTACTAAACTATCTACGATAATTTAATATAGAGAATAACTCGTGTTGAATTATTGAGAATTTACGATAACAGCAGTCATGCTATTCAATCTCAAAAAACCAACTTTACACATTCTAACCCAAAACAAATGGACCAAAAAATAAGGCAAATGATTCGTAAATAAATAAACATAACAAATCTTCCTGGGAAAGGATATGGCAGAATGACCTCGATACCTTTTTATAAGAATTGCCCGGAAATTCTGAATAGGGAGCGTGGAGTCCCGGGAAAGGGAATTGGTCAACTGTGACCTCCCTGACCTTGGAGGCTGAGATAATAAGTCCTTTTGAATGAAATTGGATTGTGTAGTTAGTGAAACTACACATAATAGGGACCTTATACTCCCATCGAAATAAGATTAAAGTAAAAAAAGGTTTTTTACTGTCTGTTCCACCGATTTTGACTTTTATAATGTTGACGATATGAAAATGGCGGCTGCAGTAAACCGCTATCTCACCTGATGGAAAGCGACGATGCTGTTGACGATGGAGCGCGCTTACCTAGACCTAACCTATTCACTCTTGACTTCTAGTTTATTTCGCTTTTATATAGATATATATAGATTGGATTGATTATTTGAATGGATTTTCCTCGATGGTATGCTTGGGATAAGGTCAAGTCTATTGATAAAATATCATCACGCTTCTATTCTTGAAACAGCTATGCAGAGGTAAAGGAACCTATTTTTGTTTCAAGAACTGCCAGCAAAATGAACTATGGGTTTATTTGAAAGAGTTACTTAGCGCTGACACGCAAAGGATATCTGAAGGAATACGGGTGGATAAAAGTCTTACACTCCCTCTCGCTCCACCCAGGGTGGGAATAGTTATTGGATGAATACTAACCTTAAAAAAGGGGGTGTTCCTATAGAAAACTTTTCAGCAGTTCTCTTTTAAGGTTTCGTACCTCAAAAGGAAAAAACGGAACCCTTATAGGATCACTTTGTTGTCCGTCTGTCTGTCTGTTTGTCCTTTATCTCGAGAGCGTGTGGTTGAGTTGAAATTAAAACTATATACTCAGGTCTGCGGTCCCTTGAAGCTATGAAAAAATCAAACTTATAAGTTAACGGGAAAAAAAGGTACGGCCGTTTATGTCACTAAAACATATGTTTCGACACTCAAGGGACCTAAAATTCTAGAGTACTTTCCACTGACCCAGAATCTTGAAATTTTGCACAAAGCAAGGTTTTATAACATAAATTTAGGGATAAATCTGACAACAGAAAATTTGTAGTAACGTCATAAAAAAAAGTATTTTTTTTGCGATTTTGAAAAAGCTTCGAGACTCCAATCAGGAATTGAAATAGTTATGTTTGTACAGAAACCTCAGGGCATGAGTCCGACTCGCACTTGCCCAGTTTTTTAACTTTCACGTCCACTCGCATTTCTCCTGCACTTTGATTCAAAGTCAAAGTCAAAGTTTTTTATGTCACATAGGCCTACATGGGCACTTATAAAATTACGTTTACAAACATTAAAGCTCACGTACACAAGATACCCACTTGGCAGCATTCTTTCTTTCTTTTTTCTTCTGATCAAAACGTTGCTCCTTACTAGTAATTACTCTTGTATCGTGCATGCATTCACAAACATGTAAACTGTCATACAAGACCCGGACCCGGATCTGTAAACCATACTAATATTAGTTCCACGTGACGGGAAACGAACACGGCAACAACTAATCGCTCAGTCACTGTGCCAACGTGTTGTCAATTAAACTTGAGTTTTACGAAGGTGCTAGTTCTTCATCTAGAATTTTTCAGAACCTGTTTGCAAATTCCTTTGACAATAGCAAACTGATAGACAACATTTTTTTTCTGTCTATTGGTTTGTGATATGAAACTAATCAGTGTTGTTCAGTGGGAGCAGTAGTGGCCGAGTGGTAACGGCCCCGACTTACAAGTTGTAGGTCGCGGATTCAAACCCAGCCAGGTGCAATACTTTGTGTAATTTATTTCATCACCACTGCTCTCAAAACGGTGAAGGAAAACATCTTGAGGAAACCGGCATGTCTGAGAACCAAAAATTCGAAGACATGTGACATACACCAACACGCACTGGGCACGCGTGGTGGATTACGGCCCATTCCCTCTCCTAAAGAGGAGGCCTGAGTCCCAACAGTGGGAACATTATAATGCCGACTATGCTATGCTATGAAACTAACCACACAACTTGAAAAATCAATAGTATCAAAAAACCTGGTCGCAAAAAACGACAAAAAAAAATCGAAACAGGTCACTTTAAGCAGTCTGATGTAGTTGGTTGGATTTATTTTAGTTCGATCATAGATTTGACGCCATCAACTGTTGAACAGCCCAAACCAACGGCTTTACGTGATTTCCTAGGCATGGAAGAATTTCGGTATGTAAAATATGGTCACCCATCTAAAGACTGACCTCAGAAAGCATACGCCGTGTCCTCGTGGGGGCAATCGGTGGCGGCGATGTCTCGCGCCGGGCCTTGGTTGGTTGGAAAGACCTCACGGCGTCCTCACATTCCGCATGACGCAGGTCCTCACCGGACACGGTAAGTTCGGGAGGTTCCTGCACCGGATTCGTGCGGAAACGACGCCCGGGTGTCGCCACTGTGTGGCCCACCCGGAGGACACGGTAGAGCACACGGTGGAGGTGTGCCCAGCTGGGAAGAGCAACACCGTGTCCGCGTGGGGGCAATCGGCGGCGGCGATCTCTCGCGCCGGGCCTTGGTTCAGGCCATGGTCCGGAGCGAGGAGGAGTGGCAGGCGGTCGCCTCCTTCTGCGAAGCAGTAATGCTAGCAAAGGAGGCGGCCGATCGCGTGAGGCAACGGTCCTTACGCTCCAATCGCCGCCGGGATTCCGATCCCGATTTCCGGCCACCGTAGGCGCGGGCTTGCAGACGGCGAGCAATGGGTGTCTCGCCGTCCGACCGTCCGGTAACCGTCCGGACCGAGCCCAAGTCGTCGACGGCGCGTACTGTTCCACGCGCGCCTCAAGGAGATGTCAGCAAACCGTAGGGGCCCAGCAGGGTCGAAGCCTATTGGGGCCACGGGTAGTTTTCCCACCCAATAAAAAAAAAAAACCTCAGAAAGCATTGTTTAACTTTGAAGTTGTAACCGTGTGGCAGTTATTACTTAACCAAAGTCCTCTGCTTCTGAACAGATAAAGCTTTTAAAAAATCTCTTCATTATTGAAACAATTCCGAAAAATGTCAACACTCTTCGACAAAGCCATCCTATTTATTAGGTTGATAAAGCCCAAAATTCTGATATTGGTTGTAGGTAGCTGTCGAAGGAAAAGAGGGTCCCTCTCACAGGTAGTATTAGGAGTAATATGAGACAATGGACAGGTGCAAAAGGTCTACTTTATACCGAGTGTGGAAAGGGAACGTTGACATAAAATTGTTGGCACGGTTTTAAATGGTATGTAGATACTCGTAGATACATTTTTTAAATGAAATGATCGAATTGCTTTGGTCTTCCCGTTCGATTATAATTTAGGTGTCTTCAAAGCTAGAGTTTTTTAGGAGATCATCTTAGACCCACCTTTGATCCTGCATCACGTGCCCTGTTACCTCTCCACGTAGGGACCTAATGACAGCATCAGCGGACGGCACTGCCGTGGCCGAATACTGGGCCATACAAGGAATTTAACTAGTTTTGCCATCGATACGCTAAGAAGAAGATTAGGAGACCTATTCACCTCCTAATAAACTAGTGTGCTTCACCATCAACGACTACATCACTGTTTACCATCAGGTGGGATCGCAGATTGAAAGAAAACTGTGTTTATTGGCATTACAAAAAGAAAAAACAAAACACCTTAAAATTAAACAAATGGTACATTGAGTAATGCCAAAAGGGCCTCAGCTCAGCATAATGCGAAATGGTAACACAAGGTCACCTGGCGCTGATTTTCAGCTGCAGCCCTTAAGTGCCATATACTTGAAATAGGAAATATTCATTAAAATCTAAAAAGGTTCTGTGCAGAAACCACTAAAAGAAAATGTTGCAATTCTTATTTATCTAGATTTATATAGATTGGTACATATCATTAAAAAAAATGCATTGTTTCTATTTAAATGATGCTTCTCGTCGAGTGATCGACATTTTGTGTGACCAGACAAAATCAGGTGGAGTTGATTCAACCTTTACCTATAGAATTAGCATTGCCATTAAACATGGTAATGCTGCCAGTCTCCTGGGCACTGTTCCGGATGGCAGCGATGTGGAAGAGTATTTCGACGCTTGAGTTATTTTGTTTTATGTGTCTATCTATAAATAATTATTAAGGCAAAAGTAACTAACTTCCTTGTAGACGATTCTGCTCCTTTGTCGCCGACATTATCGCTTACCATCAGGTGAGAAGATGGTCAAACGTGAACCTATTAATAATAAAAAAATAACATAATTATTTTTACTAAATAAAGTTCATCATCTTCCTGCCCTTGTCCTATCTTATTTGGGGCCGGTGCAACACGTTTTTTTCTTCCATTCTATCCTGTCAAAAGTCATACTATCACTAACTTCCTTTTCTTTCATATCACTGTTCACACAAAATACTAAATAAAGTTAATTAATATTTAAGTTTGTCATGTACAAAATATATAAATTATTATTTACCTTTCATATACATATTTCTCTTCTTTAGAACATGGTATCTTTCTGTATTATTAATACTTTTTTCCTAAAATACCGCAGCCGTGAATGGTAAATAACCATAAAATCGTTTCGCACTTACAGAGATTTTTGCAAAGTAAGAATTCTGTATCTTCATTCGCCGTAATATGAAGGCAGTTATATAATATTGAGGTCAGTCCTAAGCTCACTGTTATTCGAACTGTCAAAGACACACAAAATATGTAGCATATTTTTCTGATCTCCCATTTCCTTATAATGATAGAATCGCAAAATAATTGGGGCTTGAAAAAAATAGAAAGCGAGGGCACACACACTTGCGAAGCGAATTTTGTGTGTAAAAGAAAAGGATTTCAGTAGGTTTGTTCAGTGTTCAGTTATATACAAAAACAGGGTCAAGGGCCTTCGTATGTTGGGTACTAACGCAAGTTTGGTTAGAAGTGCTTTTTTGCTTCATAAAGTCTTTCTTTATACGCATGTTTGAGTAACTTTTGTGCCTAAGTTTTGATCGAATGATCGTCTTATTGAGAAAAGATTTGTGTGCCAAATAATAAAAAAAAAAAATTGTTTATTCGGTCTCAAACGGTGCCATTACAAGTGTGAATGAAACAGTCCCAGTAAGTTATTAATAATACTTGTGTTGGGATTGTTTCGCTCCTTCCCTTAGTTGATACTTAACAATATTGAGACTAAGTAACAAATAAAATAAAACTAAAAACAAAACTTTGAACAAACAGAAACAATGACTTATAAAAATAATAAGCAGCTCTGTGTAGTGTGTAACTGTGTGTAGTTGTGAGTGTGTGTATGTGAGTGTGTGTATGTTAGTGTATGTTTGTGTGTGTGGGTTTACGTGTTTGGTAAAGTATTCACCAAGTCACAAAGTGTGACATCATTTTCGATGTTAAAGATAACATTGTGTAATTAGGACGTTGAATTTAGAAGATAAGTGATGATCACTTTCAGCAAGTCTGACTAAAATATGCTCTGTTTTTTCATAAGTTAGAGTTTTTAACCACTCGGTTATAACTTTTTTGCGTTCTTGCGAGACCTTGTGGTGGAAAAGCTTAGCGTTAATTTTGTTGTATATGTAGGTTGATTGGCATACATGCTGACGCCTGGCAAAAACCGTACATACCCTTGGAGAGTAAGCCACAATATCTTTTCTCCTCCTAGATTGGCTTTCTGGGTTTACTGAAAGGTATTTGTGTAAATATAGAATGATGTTTAAAAGGTATAGTTTCCTGACTGTTAATAGCTGCTGCCAGTCATGTTTGAATAAAATCACGTTAATGTTTTAAGAAATTTTTATTACACCAGAATACAATGCCTGATATACAACACTGGCGTTCTTCCGTGGTTTTATATACGTTTTAGGTTGCAGATCCTATATGACAAACTACTTCTTAAATCAGACTATCGTATACAATAGATTTTTTTTTCTATCCGACTTGTATTGACAATCAAAAGAACTCTTCTGCTTTATTATTACACATACATTACTCACATTACATACATACATTTTTATGTCTAAAAGCACTGTTTTGTAATTGCGTTACATTGTTGTCTTTTGTTAATCTTCCTACCAAACTTTGTATATCTCAATTACTTTTTTTTTTACAGTAACATTCAACAATACTCTCATATTATATGTGGAGGCTTGTAAATGGCGCATCGTGATCTACTTTATTGTTATATATTTTGTATTGTTAGCTGTAAGCCACCCAAATAAAATAAAATAAAAATAAATAAATAATATACATTACATATCAAACTTATAAGTGTATACCAGTAAAATTATTACAACGTTCGTATTATTTATAAAAGCAAAGAAAGCTGTTTTATCGTCACAACAGAGAAAGAAAGAAAATACGTTTATTATAGAACCAATAACAAAGCCTCTAAACAACAACATACTACTCAACAAACTTCAATTACTTCCAGAATTTCGTCACAATAAAATATTTATCGGCACGACTAAGGCTCTCCACAGAGGAAGCTACACATCGCAACGACGGGCGACTTAAACCGGGATTAAGCCGGTTGCCCACGATCGATGGGGAGGTACGTTGCTAAAATTAACGCGAACCTTGCGGTTGCCTTGTTAGGCAAGGGTGGCTGAGTGAGTAATTGTCTTTTAATTCTGACTAAACGCTGAACGGGAAGATTGGAGAATGTTATTAAATAATTTTGCTTGGTTTCAAGTTAAAATGATGAAATTGGCATTTTTAAACTGACAACTAGTTTTATAAAATCCTGTTATACACATTCTATTTCACGAAGACGGGTTGGTCTTGTATCTGGGGGTAGATTTAAGTGTCATTGATGCTTTACGCGTAAGCTATAATATTTTGTATGACACTAAAGGGCCTATTACACTATTCGATATTCAGAAAGTCTTAGTCTATGTAGTGTCACACAAGAAAAAAAGCAACTTACGTCAATATTTTTTTTTTTATTGATATAAACTAGTGCTTGACTGCGATCCCACCTGATGGTAAGCGGAGATGCAATCATTGATGGTCAGGCGCACTAGTTTATTAAGAGCCTATTCACTCTAGCCTTGAAGACACCTAAATTATAGTTGGACGGGAAGACCGCAGCAAGCAAATTGTTCCAGTCCTTCGATGTACGCGGTATAAACGTGTAAAGGAATGAAAAAAAACGATGAGATACATAGAAATACATAGACTAAGACTGTCTGAATATCGAGTGGTGTAATTAGGCCCTTAAGGCCTACTCTCCACGGCCGCATAGCTTCATTTACGCTTATCCGTCATTACATGCTTAGGCTACGACTGTTCACAGCTTACATACAAAACTATGGATATCTGTCGACATAGCGGCAACAACATGATGGCACGGCGTTTAAGCTGCGAGGGTATAATGACGAATACGCGACTATGAAGCTACGCGTCCGTAGACAGTAGGCCTAAGTGATAGTTTACGTCCACAGCACTGCTATTCAGCTGCATCTGGTTAGGCTGAAAGCAGACCTACACATAGATAGGAATGTCTTTTTAAGGATTTTTGAAGTTATCATGATAAAAATTAGTTGGCATTTCAAAACTGTAGCTGGAAAGGTTGATTTGGTTAATAGAAATAGTTATTAATTCATTAACCCAATGAACTTTTACGGCGAATTTGATAGTGATTCTCTGAAAACTGCTTTTACGCAAAAGAGTGAGCGACATGAATTTCAAAATGATATAAAATTAAAAATACATATATTAGTGAAATATAGTATAATCAGCCTTTTTTTTAATGTTTTCACTGTTGGGACTTAGGCCTCATCTCTTTAGGATAAGGAATTGGCCGTAATCCACCACGCGGGCCCTGTACGGGTGGGTGAATGTTACATATTTTCGAATTTTTAGTTCTGGAACATGCCGCGATGACTCTCTCAAACAACCCTACAGCCACAGCAGGCATTAGTATAGTTACCTGAAATAGGATAGCATAGCATAGTCGGCCTTATAATGTTCCCACTGTTGGGACTCAGGCCTCCTCTCTCTTGGAGAGGAAATGGGCCGTAATCCACCACGCGGGCCTAGTGCGGGTTGGTGAATGTCACATGTTTTCGAATTTTTGGTTCTAGGACATGCCGGTTTCTTCACGATGTTTTTCGAACAGTGGTGGTGATATAAATTACACAAAGTAATGCGCCTGGCTGGGTTTGAACTCGCGACCTAAAAAGTCGGGGCCATTACCACTCGTCCACCACTGCTCTCCTACTCATTAGTGAAGTAGTCAAATTATTATTCCATGATAGCAAGAGGCACAAACAATTGCTACAAATATTCTTTTTTATGTCGTTTAGAATTTTTTATTGCAAAACTTTCCCATGAAAACAATTATAAGTGCAAGGCATTTGCTTTGCTTCTTTCTCTTTAGAACTTGGAAGAACTGCACCATCTTTGCAAAGTTTTGAGTAAGTTACACATTCTATTTTTCTGCGATAGCTTAGTCTTGGTCCCCGAGAGCTCTTTAGTTTTTCTTACCGACCAAACTGTCTTCACCATCCCATTGTATTTCATTTATATTTTTTTTCACTTAAGGCTTTATTTTTAGAAAGGTTTTCACGTTAATAACCAGAAGTTTATTTTTAGAAAGGTTTCTACGCAACAATTTGCTTGCTTCTCGTCTAATTATAATTTAGGTTCATCTCCATCTCATTTCTACCATCGGAGAACCCGACTTACGGCGAGTATCCACTCTTACGTTGTTGAAACCTCTACGGTCCGGACTAAGCGTTTCGCCGCGTCGTTTATAGCGCGTACATCGAAGGACTGGAACAATTTGCCTGTTGAGGTCTTCCCATCCGCTTATAATTTGGAGGTCTTCAAGGCTAAAGTGAATAGGTTCTTAATAAACTAGTGCGCCTCACCATCAACGATTGCATCACTGCATACCATCGGTAAGCGTGCGAGACGATGCACTTATTAATGAGCTACCTGATGAATTAATACATCGAGTTAAAAATAAAAAAAAACTATTTAAAATGTTTTGATGAAACATTATCTGTCTATGTGTCCATAGTTGCTGCGGTATGTTGGTCTCAGTTGGTTAGTGTTGTGGTGCTGCATCTGTTTATCTCACAACGAGTAGGTACCTACCTACAAACTTGGGGGGTGAACGGATGTAGTCTTAGTTATAAGCGGAATTCACGAGAATGTACCGCCGACAAACTGCTATGCAGTTTGGCAGATGTTATAAATGGTTCTTGATGTAACAAATTTAAAAAAAAGAGGGATCGCAGTCAAGCACTGGTTTATATTAACTAAATAAATTTAAATAGATGGAAAACTCCAATAACAGGTAATTTCACTGGACAATCTGTTCTACGTAACTTTTATGTTAGTTCGATATATCAATCATGCATAAAAAAATATAAATTGAAAACTATTTTTCCGTGAACAAAATTTTAGTTCACCACTCATAATTATTTTAACTGAAGCTAAAATAAAAATAAATGTTAACAATGTTTGTTTTGTAAGATTAATTGGCACACAATAGAATCTATTTGCTGTTTTGGTTTAGTTTAAAAAAAAAAATTGAATAGCCAGATATTTTTTAACACGGGAATAATAATGGCTATTTGACAACTTTTTTGTATAGTAAATATGTCAAAATGCCATTTATTTTATTTAAACAGAACATTCGATGCAAATTTCGCCATTTAAACACAGAAATACAAAGACGAAAGAACAATAAAATATAAATAATTCTAATTAATATCAGACATATAACGACTATATAGGGGAAGACCGTTCACTAGATGAGACGAAGATACAAAAAAAAAAAACCTGGTCCAGAATGGCAACAAATAGCCCAAGTTCGAGAGAAATAGAAAGCTTTGGATGAGGGCTTTACCTTGAGGGGGGTTCTAGTACAGTAAAATGCTACCTACTTAAAATATGGTTATAATTAAATATATATTAAGATAATTTAAGTTGCGTATATAATAATTTCTCTATTTTTTTATTCTTTTGTTAATTAATTATAGGTAGAAAACAACATTTTTTAAGTTAATTTGTTAAACTGGAAATATAAGGCATTTTTTTATTTTTTATTTAATAGCAGACAAGTCGCGCAGGAATTTTATGGGTAGGTTATTACATACCTATGTAATGACACACACATTCATCTCACAAAATTTCAGACATTCTGACAGTATCGTCTTCCATTCTTTCCCAAGTATAACAAAATTTGTATTCTATATTTATTCTTTAGATCAAAGTTTTATGTTATCTGTGTTTCCAAGAGCAGCACTCTTCACTTGTAGGTTATACATTTAATCGTTAACAAGACAGTTTAATAAAATTAATAATTTAGAGTACATAGTGTAGGTAAGCCACCATAGAGACCTACTTAAAATACACACAGTCAGACACCACGTGAGAGTACGAAAGCAGTGGTGGCCGAGTGGTAACGGCCCCGACTTACGAGTTGTAGGTCGCGGGTTCAAACCCAGCCAGACGTACTACTTTGTGTAATTTATTTCATCACCACTACTCTCAAAACGGTGAAGGAAAACATCGTGAGGAAACCGGCATGTCCTAGAACCAAAAATTCGAAGACATGTTACATCTATCAACCCGCACTTAGCCAGCGTGGTGGATTACGGCCCATTCCCTCTCCTAGAGAGGAGGCTTGAGTTCCAACAGTGGGAACATTAAAAGACCGACTATGCTAAGCCACCATATGTTTGATTGAATTGGTTGAAAATTTTAAGAATTTTTTTCACGTAGCATCTCAGTCTGTAGCAAACCTAAACACGCAGTGGTCTTCAACAAAATGTTTTCCTGCGGTGCACATAACTCAAGAATGTTAGGGACCATACGATCTACGATTATAGCCGAGCCCTTCCGGGAATTGCGGAGACAAAAACACAATCATTATTCATGTGGCCCGCTTTCCTTTTCGTACACCTATTCTTATGTCTGTAGTATTAGATTGCCGAGAGGTCTGCGAGAGAATTAAACGGTCTATGATTGTCTTTTCATATGATTTGTGTAATGGCTCCACTATTACTTGTCAGGAGTTTATTTGCTGGGGATCAGCAGAACTAAATTGTTTGTAAGTCCACGTGACCACGTTTTTTTTTTATTCTTGATAGGTTCGCGCTTGACCGCTATCTTACCTGATGGAAAGTGACGTTGCGGTTGACGATAGAGCGCGCTTACCTAGAAGTAACCTATTCACTCTTGACTTATAGATTCCCGGGTTGTAGCCATCAGGAAACACAGATCCCGCCATCAGGAAACAGATGATTCTACTCCTTAGCTGTATGCACAAAGAACGTGTTTCCAAAACGTTTTGTGCGTGTAGGTGGAATGTCCACTATGTACCGGTGGAGCATTGCCGTACGCCTGGTGGTCCGATGATGGAACGAGCTAGGCGGAATCAGGTTATGCAATTCCGACGCACACTCCCCGAAATGCAACCGGTAGAAAACCGACAGGCTAGCAACTCGGCGTCGATGCTCAAGACTTTGAAGCCTCGACTTAACGAGTGCATCACTGCCAATGATTCTCTTGGCTCGCCTTTCAATTGCCTCAAGTGCATCAAGCTGTTATCGAGCACGTTACATGTTTTGTTTTTAGTATTGAATCAGAAGCAGTTTAGTTTCAAACAAATGATTATTTTTTAGGTATCTAATAGCTTTTTCCTGCGGCTTCACTTTAGTGACTTATTCCAGAAAATCCGCTCGTTTGTTTTTTTTTTTATTAAAAACTTCGTCTGATCGACCCGTAACCGTCCGGACCGAGCCTAACTCGTTGACGGCGCGTATTGTTCCACGCGCGCCTAAAGGATACGTCAGCAACCGTAGGGGCCCAGCAAGGTCTAAGCCTACTGGGGCCAAGGGTCTGATTCTAAAAGGAGTACTCGGCCTTGGTACGAAAGGCAACGAAAGAACAGGCGTGGGTTTTAGTTAGTAAAAGTCTGAAAATGCTTCCCGCCCCGCCCAAGGGCAGAAGATATCATTGGATGAATTCTTAAAAAAAATCTTCTAAAAACATAATTCAATTTCTCAAGATCATATAACGTCTTAAGAACAAGATACATACCACAATCTCATAATATATTCTGCAGAATCAATTTCATGAAAATACGAAATATGACATAATTTCAACATACGAACATAACAAACCCCTAAGTCGTCAAGTACCTAATTAGCGAAGTAATAGGATATACTTAATTAGTCAGGAGAAACTCACATGAAGCGTCTCGAATGATATTGAAGTATCGCTTGATATTTACTTCGTATTTGAATATTGCTTGCGATTTATTAAGTCGTTGAGTGTGTAGCATTCCTAATATGTAAGTGGTTTGAAGAATGGTGGGGATTATTAAGTGCTTTTTTTGTCATAATTGTATTTATTTATTTAAAATATATCCTGTGTGTTTCGTATCCATCGGATTCCCGCGACCCTCAACAAGATATCGGTCCACCTCGTAGGAGGTTTTCCAACGCTGCGTCTTCCGTTACGCGGTCGCCACTCCAGAACCTTTCGCCCCCAACGGTCATCTGTTGTGCGAACAATGTGCCCTGCCCACTGTCACTTAAGATTGTGATTGTTCGGGCTATGTCGGTAACCTTGTTTCTCCTACGAATATATCATTCCTAATGCGATACCGTTCCGTTTATTTTGGCGACAATTAGGGGAGGGCTTTGTCCAACAGTGGAAGCCTTTCAGCTAAAGTGATGATGATATGTTATGTAATAAATTATTTTTATCATTAAGTTATGAATAACTTACTTAGTAAAAAATCTTGAAGGATGGCGGAATTTTGAATTTAACTGAGAAGATGTTTTATTACATGCCTAATTTTTATCAGAGATCTGCAATGATGATGATGTTAAAAATAATGTTACTAATCAAGAATCATTAGAGATATCTTCATATTATAAATATAATTCTTCTATACGTGTGTTTTCCACCTAACTCCTCCTAAACGGCTTGACCGATTTAGATGAAGTTTTGTGCGTTTATATAATGGTTCCTCGACGGTTTTAAAATACATACCATGGAAACTGGTAGTTGGCGCTGCAATCGGACTCTCAAATTTTTCCTGGCGTTAAACCAAATTTGGGACAGGACGTCTACCGGGACCGCTAGTAATATGATAAAGACCATAAGAATAATCAAAAAATAAATTTTTATAGAGGGCTACACTTACATAAATGGTTCTAACATATTCAACAAATAAAAAACTGCATGAAAAGTCGATATTAAAAATAACAATCTATCACATCACATTAACACACCCACCGTCGAATCTCCCATGAAACGAATAAAGCTTATACATTTCATAGAAACTAACTGACACTTTTGTAGAAGAAACTGGAAATTTACGACAGAAGTTCTCTTTAGTATCTGTCAGAGTGACTTCGAGCATTGAACAAAATAGATCAGGAAAGTTTGTGAGACTTCTATCGAAGTTTTTTGTTCGAGTGATGCATTACAGCGTAGTTTGATGTGTTGTATAAGTGGACCGACATTCGTTGCGTTATTACAAGTATTTTGCCGACTTTGACTATCAGTATTATTATAAGATATTATTTAACAATAGCAGTGTGAGCAGTAGTGGCCGATTTACGAGTTGTAGATCGCGGATTTAAACCCAGCCAGGCGCATAACTATGTGTAATTTATTTCATCACCACTGCTCTCCAAACGGTGAAGAAAAACATCGTGAGTAAACCGACATGTCCTAGAACCAAAAATTCGAAGACATGCGATATTCACCAACCCGCACTGGGCCCTCGTGGCGTATTACGGCCCATTCCCTCTCCTAGAGAGGAGGTCTGAGTCGCAGCAGTGGGAACATTGGAAGGCTAATTATGCTTATGCTTATTTAATAATAATAAATTTATTTATTTTAGGTTTGAAATATAATACCGGAATACTCATAGTTAAATAACATTTAATTACCTACACTGAATAAAAATAACAGTTTAAAGACGTTAACATTAAAAATTAATAATAGTAATAGAATTTTAGATTCAGTTCAATAAATAATACAATGTCAGATTCAGTTAAAAAAATAATATAATGTCAGACTCAGTTCAGAGTTGAGCCAGAAGTTGCCTTTTAGGAAACATAGACAGATGCTGTACACTTTTACAAACAATCACAGTAATATTGTAAAGGCGAAAGTTTGTGAGTATGATGGTGTGTGCGTTTAGCTCACCGTCCGACTGTCCGGTGTCCGTTCGGATCGACCCCAAGTTCTAGACGGTGTGTAGTGTTCCACCGGCGCCTCAGGTGATGTCAGCAAACCGTAAGGGCCCAGCAGAGTCGAAGCCAACCGGGACCATGTGTTCATTTCTGAAAATAAAACCTGGCTCTCTAGAGCCACCTAACCTACTCCTAGTTCCTAGGCAACGAAGGAACTAGGAGTAGGTTTTACTCAGTAAAAGTCTGATACACCATCGCGCACGGCAAAAAATTGCAGTAAGTTTATTATTATATATTTATTATATTATATTGTTTAAGGTTTAAGTACCTTCTGGGCACGCCATAATCATGGCGGTAAGTTCCCTCTTTGAGAAGTGGCTGGAAAGGCGTCACGGCGTCCTCACCTTCCTGTATCGGATTCAGGCGGAAGAAACGCCCAGGTGTCACCGCTAGGGCTGCGGACATTTTCAGAAAAGGAAACCCGTGGTTTTATTTATTTAAAGTTCATGTACAGTGGTGGTACATAGGCGGACTTAATGCCACAAAGCATTCTCTACCAGTCAACCATTGGGTTAAAAAGACAACACCGTGGTAGGTGTGCACAATAAATAAATAACAGATATTTTTGAAATAGAATGTAGTATCATTAAATTAAGTGGCTTATAATAATAAAATACGTATATATGCTAATATAATAAACTAATAAATATGTATGATACATAAGAAATCATTCTAATTAAGAGAACTTAAAATATAGCAATTATGACGAAGACCAAACTAAGATTGATTGTTTTAGATCGGAAAGGACAACTGAAGGAGGTTTTTTTGTTCATTATTGTGTAGGAAATCATCTTATGACAAATTCCGCTCTTGGGCGGAGCGGGAGATAGTGTCAGACTTTTACTGACAAAAAACCCACTCCTGTTCCTTTTTTGCCTTTTCCCAGGGGCCCGGGTTTCACTTTCATACTACCCGTGGAAGTGAAAGAGGTGAGATTTTATTCAGTAAAGTCATTGAATCTATAATACTCTGAAAATACTATAAAAATAAAGTCTAATTACTACTTTACCAATTGCAATTCAAAACATCCTTCATAAAAAAACTCTTTTACGCGCCAAAAGAACTCTTAATTCAAAAACTCTTGTAGTGACGTAATTAAAATGGCGAAAACGAACATCGAACAAAACATGGCGCTGGCGCGGAAAGAGTGGGAAAACAATAAAATGCCATGCGTCGGGACGGGACCAATTTGGATTCTACTATCAGACACCGTTCTAACGGGTAGGTGTGGGGTCCTTCTGGGGAATAGAAGCGGAATATTGGACGATATATTTTAAAAAAAAATCGTATTATTAGTATCGGGGACGTGGTTGGATCAGAAGGAGAATTGGCCAGAAGAAGCTAACGACAGAAAAGTGTGGAAGAATGGAAGACAGGCCTTTGTCCTGCAGTGGTACACAATAGGCTCATAATAATAATATCAAAGTAATCATCATCATCATCATTTCAGCCGATAGACGTCCACTGCTGGACATAGGCCTCCCCCAAATGTCGCCACAATGAACGGTCGTGTGCGTCTCGCATCCATCCGTCTCGCAACCTTCACCAGGTCATCGGTTCACCTTGTAGGGGCCTTCCAACACTGCGTCTTTCGGTACGCGGTCGCCACTCCAGAACCTTTCGGCCCCAACGGCCATCTGTTCTACGAGCAATGTGCCCTGCCCTTTGTCACTTAAGTTTGGCGATTCTTCGTGCTATTTCGGCAACCTTGGTTCTCCTGCGGATATCTTCATTTCTGATTCGATCACGGAAGGATACTCCGAGCATAGCCCTTTCCATTGCCCTTTGGGTGACTAAAAGTAATTAGAATTAACTTAGAGTAGAATTAGCTCTTCGCATCCAGTATAACAATGCTTTCAGGATGCTGTTGGTGTTGCTATGCTTCTATTACAAATAATAATAATAATTTATTTGTCTCATAAAAATAAGAATATGGTGAAGGAAAACATCGTGAGGAAACCGGCATGACCTAGAACCAAAAAATTCGAAGACATGTGACATTCGCCAACCCGTGCTGGGCCCGCGTGTTGCATTACGGCCCATACCCTCTCCTAGAGAGGAGGCCCGAGTCCCAGCAGTGGGAACATTAAAAGGCCGATTATGCTATGCTACTTGTCTCAGATACAAAATAGAACCACATTTTTGATGGTAGTTATACATAAAAATTATGTTAGCATATATAAGCACAATCAGCCTTATAATATTCTCGCTGTTGGGACTCAGGCCATATCTTCTGTGAAAGGAAACGGGCCATAATCGACCGTGGTTATCACATATCTTCGAAATATTTGTTCTAAGACATGCTGGTTTCCTCACGATGTTTTTATTCACCGTTTTGAGATCACTGTGTGACGATGGAATAAATTATACAAAATAATGCGCCTGGCAGGGTTCGAACCCGAAGTCGGAGCCGTTACCACTAGGTCACTATTGTTCCTAAATTATGTTAGTAATCTGAAATTAGTGCCGCAAGGATGTTCACACATACCCAGACTGACAGCTTCGCTGTGGTCATAAGTGAAAAACTGGACAAGTGCGAGTCGGACTCGCACACTTATCCCTACTAACTTACCTATGTAAATAGTTCAATCCTTAATTTAATTTTATATACGTAGCTGCGTAGCAACAATTTAACTGTTTTTAGATTTATTCCCATACCTGTGTCTTTATGGCAACTTTCAGGATACCTTATGAATTTTGATTCCTTTGTGAGTGTCGAAATATACGTTTTTTGCGACTTAAACGTCTGTATCTTTTTTTTCGTTAACTCAAAAGTTTGATTTTTTTCACAGCTTGAAGGGACCGCAAACTTGAGTATACGGTTTTAATTTCAACTCGATAACTCTATGCGTTCCCGAGATATGTCTGTCTGTAAAGACAAGGACAGCAAGGTGATCCTTTATGGGTTCTGTTTTTTCCTTTTGAGGTACGGGACCCTATAAATGTACCCAATTTTATATAGTTTACGACACCAAAAGAATAGTATCATCCTCTTGTACAGCATCAATATAATAATTATGTTTGTACAGCGTGATAATTCGTAGTTTCTTTTAGTCTTTTTCTAGATGGCAGACAAAGTGTTTTTATGATCAAATGGCCAATATTGATCATCTTAGAATTATGCGACTAAAATAAGTATTTAAAACCACCTAAGTGACGTCCACTGTAGGACATAGGCCTCCCCCAAGAGTCGCCACCACAACCGGTCTTGTACGTCACATTTCCACGACCCTCACCAATTTATCGGTCCACCATCTTTAAGTACACGGCCACCACTCCAAAACCTTTCGATCCTATCGACCGTCTCTTCGGCGAGAAATATGCTCTGTCCATTACCACTTAAGTTTGTTGATTCTGCTGGCTATGTTGGTAACCTTGGTTCTTCTACGGATATCTCACCTTGTACCTAGTTTTTAAACCAAGCTATTTTAACATTCTCACTGGAATTATCTTGCTCGGATTAACTTCATTAAAAATACAGATTCTCAGCTCTCCGCTGGAACTGAAGCCCTACCCAATGCCGGCTTGATTAAATTCGCTCTTTATGTGCGACGTAGCCCTTGAAATTAAGTATCTCATGTATCATAACGGGAAGGTATCTTTTTTTATCATTTCGAGGTATCTTTTTTATCATTTCGACGCGACACGAACCTAATTTGTTTTTCTTAATAGTATTATAATTTAGATTAATTTCCATAATGGATGTCTTCTCAGACTTTTTTTTTAAGGACAGCATCTTGTTTGAGAGTAAGTGTTTTGGCTAATTTGAATTCTCTTTGTTGTTTCCATAGGCTTTAAATTTGTCAATTTTCATAAGTGTATTTAGATTGTATTTTGTTTATCTATGACTGGCCTGTTGGTCTAGTAGTTAGTGGCCCTGACTGCTATGCCGGAGGTCGTGGGTTTGATTCCCACCCAGGAAAATGTTTGTGTGATGAGCACGATCATATGTTCTGTGTCTGGGTGTAATTTATCTATAATATGTGTGTATTTAGACAGATTTAAGTATGTTTGTCAGTTGTCTAGTACTTATAACACAAGCTTTGCTTAGCTAGAGACTGGACGGCGTTGTGTTATAGTTGTCGAATATTATTTATTTATTTATTTGAAACGGGGGAAGTCACAAGATACTATGGATTGTTTGCCTGAGTATTTGAGAGTTTGACAAAACTGCGTTGCGATGTCGCGTCGTAAAAATTTGTGACGTCACACAAGGCATCGTGCATCACAAATTTCCAGTGCGCTGCCGCAACGTACAAATCTGCGATGCAATGACGCATACCATGATCTCATGATCACCTCATGGTATACTCATTACTTTCTTTTCTGTTTCTTTTTCTTGATTGGTCTTAACGCGAGCAGAATTAAGACACGTCTAGTGCAGTCCGTGTTCATTAGAAACTGATAGTGTTAAGCTAGAACTACATTAGACCGACGCACACGTGTAACATGCAAAAACGACGTCGCATGGCGTAGCGTGGCGTGAATCTAGTGTAGCTCTACAAGTCTAGTTTCCATATAAAAAGTATGGAGACCGACGCGCCCAGGTCGACGTGTGTGGCACACGTGTGCGCAGTGTAGTTCTAGCTTTATTGCGTGCGACGCCATATACGATGAAATTTTTTCGTTGCTTTGTCTCATCGTACAACGCTGCGACGTCGTTTTGTCGATGCGATGCTGTAATGCAGTATTTTGGCCTCGCCCTATGATGCATAATATGTAACTGGGCGTCTTTTTATGGTAATGGAAAGTCATCAAATAACTTTCTTGTTATGTGTGAAGCGAGAAGGAGTGCACGCAAAGGGTAATTGCAGGAACGCAGGTGGATTTTAGTTAGTAAAAGTCTAACACGCCTTTCTTGGGAAGTTTTTTGGGTACCGTACCTCAAAAGGAAAAAACGGAACCCTCATAGGATCATTTTATTGTCCGTCTGTCTGTCTGTCGGTCAAGACGCGTGAAGGTATAGAGTTGAAATTAAAACCATATACTGTCTGCGGTCCCTTGAAGCTGTGAAAAAACAAATAAATGTCGCAAAAACTTATATTTCGACACTCTCAAGGGAATCAAAATTCATAGGGTACTTCTCGTTAATCAAAAAACCTGGAATTTGGCACGATCTTATAGCACAGATATAGGAATAAATCTGAAAACCATAAATTTGTTTTTACCTACGTCACGAAAAAAACTTTTTTGCAATAATTCGCAAAAATCTTCAAGACTTCATTCAGGGGTTGAACTATTTACATAGGTAAGTTTGCATGGAACCCTAAGTGCGCGATTCCAACTCGCGCTTGCCCAGTTTTTTGTGATTTCCAATCTCAAAACAAAGGCGAATTAAAATCATGCTATCATGACCACTTAAAACCATTTATGAGTCCGATGTGAGAAAGGGATAGAGCTATATGCCCTGTATAGTGCCGTCTCTCTCTCACATCGAAATTATGATGATTCCAACACAGTAAATGGCATACTTGATGTGTTTTAATATCCCTTAGGCGGGGGAATCAAATATTCCCTATATTTGATTCATAAATATGGAGATATTAGATTCAACGGATGGTTTGTGGTTTTCGGGATTGCAATAATTTTTTTCTTCATAAATCGCCGTGTAACACGTTCACGTTTTGGAACAAGCCTATATTCAGCTATGCTGAAATATAGCATGGTTCTTTTATCATTGCCGCCATTTTAGATTTAGAGGAAATTTAGTGCGCGGGTACCGTGTCGTGCCGTGGAACAAATCCAGGGAACAGCATTTTCTAGCAAGGGAGGAGGCCACCCGTGCACGCGCGAGGCAATGGCCGGATTCCGTTCCCGATTTCCGGCCACCGTAGCCGTGGGCTTGCGGACGGCGAGCAATGGGTAGCGCGTCGTCCGACCGTCCGGTATCCGTCCAGATCAAACCCAAGTAGTCGACGGCGTGCAACACTTGCACTCGCGCCTCAAGAAGTTGTCAGCAATCGTAGGGGCCCAGTAGGGTCGAAGCATACTCGGGCCAAGAGTCTGATTCTAAAAGGAAGTCTCGGCCCTAGTATGAAGGGCAACGACGGAACAGGAGTGGGTTTTTAGTCAGTTAAAGTCTGACACTATCTCCCGTTCCGCCCAAGAGCGGGGGATGTCATTGGATGATTTTTCCAATGAAAAAAAAAAACTTTCTATGTACAGATGTAGTCCGAAAGGGAATCCCGGGATCCTGGAAGACAAGGCAAGGAAGAAATAGGAGAGGGTTTTTTTTTTAATCTTTATTAAGGAGCTTTGTCACAATATTGACTATGTCGCTCCATTATAGCCAAAATTTTGAATTTTAAATTATTTTGAATGATTGTAATATATTTTATATAAAACTCTTGCTTTATCTGACATAAGCTTAGCTAATACACTGTTGCAAATACCGATTTAAACATATTTTTAGAGTGCTAAACAGATTTCTCCTGAGGCGTTCGCCTTGCTCACACTCTATTTATATAGGTTCACCCACAGTACATATATATACACACATAAAAACAAATCATAGGTACAATTCTAATATACATGCCAATCACGGCCACACTCAACCAGAACATGATGTACGTCCTCGATTAATTCGCATTTTTCGCAATTAGGTGAAGATGTGAAGTGGATGGAGTAGGTTCTAGTCAGTAAAAAAGTCTGACTCGCACTCCAGCTCCACCCTAGAGCGAGAGAAGTCACTGGATGATTACATACCTAAAATTTTATTTATTTATTACCGAATTACAACTATCATTACAGGGTAACCTAATGCGTTACAATTTTTTTTGTCTACTTCTATTCATCTAATATACATTTATATATATTATTTAAATTTGTTTATTTATTTAAACTTCATGTACAGTAGTGCTACGTCATTATTTCAGCCGCAAGACATAAAAATAAATAAAAATAAAATAAAATAGGCATCCACAAATGTCGCCACAAAAAACGGTCCTGTGCGTCTCGCATCCATCGGATTCCCGCAACCTTCACCATGTCATCGGTCTACCTTGTAGAGGGCCTTTCAACACTGCGTTTTCTAGTACGCGGTTGCCACTCCAGAACCTTTCGACCCTAACGGCCATCTGTTCTAATAGCAATGTGCCCTGCCCATTGCAACTTAAGTTTGGCGATTCTTCGTGCTATGTCGGCAACCTTCATTCTCCTGCAGATATATCTTCATTTCTGATTCGATCACGCAAGGAAACTCCGAGCATAGCCTTTCCATTGTCCTTTGGGTGACTTTGAGCCTTTTGATGAGGCCCATTGTGAGCGACCACGTTTCGGAACCGTATGTCATCACTGGAAAGATGCACTGGTCTCATGACTTTCGTCTTGTGATACTGTGGTATATTGGATGAGAAGATACCGCGCAGCTTCCCGAACGCTGCCCAGCCGAGTCGGATTCGACGACGGTTGACCTCTTTCTCGAAATTAGATCTACCCAACTGGACTGTCTGTCCAAGGTAAACGTAATTGTCAACAACTTCGAGTATCGAACCCCCAATCTTGATACGAGTGGGTGCTACATGGTTGTTTATCATGACTTTAGTTTTGTCTATGTTGATTTTAAGACTCACTCTTTTGGAAGCTCTACTGAGTCCGTGATGACTCTGGAAAACAGCTTGTAGAAGTGGCTCAGAAGTGAGATGGGTCTATAATTCTTGAGCAGGGCCTTGTCGCCTTTCCTTAAGATGAGTACCACCACACGTCTGCTCCACGCCTGAATCAAACAGCTTCTGAAGGGCCTTGAGGATCGGTTTCCCACCTGCCTTCAGGAGTTCGGCCGTAATTCGTAGTGGCATATAGGCGGACTTAATGCAACAAGGCATTCTCTACCAGTCAACCTTTGGGTTAAAAAAGACACCACTGTGTTAGGTTTGCACAATAAACAAATAACAGATACCTACTTCAAACAGAAAAAGTAGGTTATTTATAATAATAAAATACATAATATAATAATATATGCTAAAATTATATACTAATAAATACTATGAAAAATATCAAATCCTGCCGAAAATAAAGTCCGAATTAAGGTTGAGAGGACTTCAAGTAGTAGTTCCAAAATTTACTCTTGAAGAAAAAATTATTTTCAGCTTAAAAAAAAGTAATAAAAAAAATTGTTAAGTTAAATTTGTTTATAATTTATTACAAATGAGGCATTTATTGTAAATTCACTCAGAGAAGAACAGAATATATCCGTTATACAAGCTATGAGGTTGAAAGCGCGGAGTGGCCAGCGTCAGCGGCGCCTCTCGTAACAGATTGTTAATAATAATTAATTAAAGTTGATTTTTTATCCTAGAAGTAAATATGTTCACTTTAGATACTTTTCTACTAGCATAGCATAACATATTCAGCCTTTTGATGTTCCCATTGCTGGGACTCAGGTCTAGTCTCTAGGAGAGAGAATGGGCCATAATCCACCACGCGGGCCCAGTGCGGGATGGTGAATGTCACTTGTCTTCGATTTTTTTGGTACTAGGACATGCCGGTTTCCTCACGATGTTTTCCGTTTCACCGTATTAAGAGCAGTGGTGAAGAAATAAATTACACAAAGTTATGCGCCTGGCTGGGTTTGAACCCGCGACCTACAACTCGTAAGTCGGGGCCGTTACCACTCGGCCACCACTGCTCACTCGGCCACCACTGCTCACTCGGCCACCACTGCTCAAAAGTTTCTACTATCTGATTTAATTAGAAATGAGAATTAAATATTACACTTAATAAGACTTATCCAACGTTATCAAAGTATCTTGTTATTTGAGCAAAATGCCAATTCAAGTTACTGGAATTTCTCCAGAAATCTGGGCAGGCTGCCAGGACATACATTTTTGTAAGCACCCAGAGACCGTGTAACAAAAAATCGTCAAGTGTGACTTTGGAAAGAATAGTGTCTGCCTTTCTTTGATAATATTCTCTTTGTAGTTTTTAAGTTATTATGTAAAAGCTTGCGAGAAGATTCTTACATTTTTTTTAAATGGAAATTATCTTATGACTTTTCGCGCTTCAGGGCGAAGTGGGACAGGGTTTCAGAGTTTTACTGACTGAATGTACGCGGTACCTATAAACGAAGACGCGAAACGCTTAGTCCGGACCGTAAAGGGGTGATTCTTTGAAACCGAGACAACGTTTCATTAATCTACATTTACGCGAGTAAAACCACGGGCACGAGCTAGTATAGTATAATGTAACATTCATGTACCATATATATCTATCTATATTATGCGAATAAATTATTTGACTTGACTTGACTTTGTCTTGACTAATACAAGAAACGTTCTGAGACAACAGACGTAAAAAAATACAACTTAATTAAGAATCGGAGAAGATTCTTAATTAATTTGTATTTTTTACGTTTGTTTTTAAGTCGGTTAAAGAAAATATTAATATATATATTTTTAGTGGAATATCATGAAATAACTTCTCCAATTCCGGATGGAGTATAGGGAGTGACAGACTTCTACTGTCCGAAACCGCTGCCCTCAAAATAGTGAAAAAAAACATCGTGTAGTAATGTGTGTGGGCTTGAAATTGAACCAAAAATTCGAAGACATGTGCGACATCTACCAATACGTACTGGGTACTCGCGGCAAATTATGACCCATTCCCTCTCGTAGAGGATTCTGATCCCGATTTCGGGCACCGTAGGCACGGGCTTGCGGACAGCAAGCAATGGGTAGCTCGTCGTCCGACCGTCCGATAACCGTCTAGACCGAGCCCAAGTCGTCGATGGCGCGTATTGTGCCACGCGCACCTCAAGGAGATATCAGCAACCGTAAGAGTCCAGCAGGGTCGACGCCTACTGGGGTCATGGGTGATGTGAAAGAGATCCTCAGGGCCTTGGAATAATGGCAAAGAAGGAACAGGAGTGGGTTTTTAGATAGTAAAAGTCTGACACGCCCTCGCTGTCCGCCCAAGAGCGGGGCATGTCATTAGATGATTTTCCCACCTAAAAAATGTCCCAGTAGTGGGAACATTATAAGGCTGATCTAGCTATTTTGCTATATAGTCGTATGTCAGGAATACCAGACCGTCACGTAAGCTAGCTGAGAATTGCTCCTAAAGCTCAACAATATACATAGCTCAACACATACCCATATAAAGCTACACATACATATGTATGAACACTCGAGGTCTATCAGCGTAGTTAATAATGGAACGTTGACCGTAATTCAATGATGTTAGTCGACCAATGTTGTCGTAGAATGGAATACCTCGATAAACATTCGTGTACCTAAAGATGAAAAGTAGGTACAAAGTATTAGGCACTATTTTAGTAAGAAAAAAAGGCAATTTATTGATGGGAAATGACGTAATCGAAGACTAATTTACAAATTTTGACTGGCCTGTTGGTCTAGTGGTTAGTGACCCTGACTGCTATGCCGGAGGTCGTGGGTTCGATTCCCAGCCAAGACAAATGTTTGTGTGATGAGCACGATCATTTAATTTTGTTCTGTGTCTGGGTGTAATTTATTTATTTAATCATAGGAGAACCAACAGCTATAACAAAAGAATAACAATAGTATAAGAAACATCGAACCAATTAAATTATCTATAATATGTATGTATTTAGAAATATATAAGTATGTTTATCAGTTGTCTAGTATTCATAACACAAGCTCTGCTTAGCTTGAGACTGGACGGCGTTGCGTGATGGTTGTAAAAAAGAAAAAAAAAATATAAACATTCTGTAGGGAAAAACCGTTCTTAGTGGATGTTTACACCCTATAAGGAACCTACCTGCCAAATTTTAAGTTTGTAGGTGTTATAGTTTCTGCGATTACGTGACTAATAAGTGAGTGGTATTTTGCTTTTATATATATAGATTATCACGCTCTTAGTCCACAATGTAACTCCATTTTTTTCGTCATTATTATCAAAGATAAAATAGGGGCTGGGTACCCCTACGGTAGTAGGCTATTTTATACCCTACCTATTCTCAGACTTACCAAATATGCATAAAAAAAAAACATTAAAATCTGTTGTTTCAAAGGAGTCTGATAACAAACATTGAGACACGAGAATTTTATTGAACTCTGAAACAAAAGAGCACTTTGGAAGACATCATAATTTTTACTAGGTTTGTAACACCATGTTTAGTAGAACCATAAAACACGTTACAAAAGATAAGCAACCCTTCACGCAAAAACACATTAAACTGACAACAAAATACTTCGAAATCACTTTCAATGATATGCATTACAATCCCCCACATGTTTACGAACTGTATAAGAACGTCAAGTATTTAAAACCTCTGAACACGCTTATCATATGACAAGCACTCTCATTTATATTGATCGCTTGCTACCAAAGGAACTCTGAAAATCATCCCTTTATGCTTCCCCACAAAACACTTACAGTCCAAAAAATTACGCTGTGACCTTTTTTCAAGGGCAAAAGGTCGAATTTTGAGTGTTTACAAATTTTTGAACTGAAGAAAGATAAGTTGGTAAAGATGTATCATGTTTTTTCATAGCAAGCAGGTTCAGAAGAAGAGTCATGCTATTATACACGCACTTAATCCGTGAGAGCGCATCCGACCCGTAAATATTGCTTCTTGAGTCGCAAAAAATTGTTAATATGGTACTGAGAGCTTAAACGTTATAAAATAAGCTGTTTTGAACATTTCACGAATAATACTTGAAGGTATATGGGACCGGATTTATACTAAGACGCTTTATACTCCAGATACAACGCAAACTGCTGAATGATTCATATGAACCGGTTCCAGTTCGCTTTGTGGATGTGAATTCAATAGAAGCTGTGTAGCCTTTTTAGTATACAAGTTTATTTTTGATCATATTTTATGTTGATGCTGATTTTTGAAGACATTATTGTGATGGTGTGGCGTTATAAGAAGAGATGGATACACTGTGTGAGGATTTATGAATGAAAAGGAAGTTTGTGATATGCGTATGGGTTGATGGAAGAGAATGGAAGAAAAAACGTGTTGTGCTGACTCTAAGTAATGGACATGGGCAGGAAAATGAAGCTGCAGGATTGTTCGGAACAGTTACTGCGGTTCTAGAACCCAAAAGACAATTTACTAGTTTTAGTCAGTAAGTCTTTCTCGCACTTCACCCAGAGCAGGAGGATTTTTTGCTGAGTCCTTTCGAATAAAGGGCAGGAAGATGATGATGACAAAGACGGTGATGAGTGGTGTGGTTTTTTGAAAGAAAAGTGCTTTACTTTTATCATATTACAGTTATTATGTACGTTAATATGACTTCTTAAAAGATAAAAAAAACTAGGCAATTGCGAGTCGGACTCGCGCACTGAGAGTTCCGTACGAACTACAATTCCCGATTTTTTTTTGTGACGTAGGTTACAACAAATTTACAGTTTTCAGATTTATTCCTATATTTGTGCTATAAGACCTTGCTTTATGCCAAATTTCAGGGTTCTGGGTTCAAGAGAAGCAACCTATAAATTTAGATTCCTTTGAAAGTATCCAAATATACGTTTTTTCGACATAAACGGCCGTATCTTTTCTATTCGTTAACTTAGGAGTTGACCGTAGACTTGAGTATATAGTTTTAATTTCAACTCGATACCTCATTCTCTATTCGCATTCCCAATATAAAGGGTCTTGACAGATAGACAGGCAGACGGACAACAAAGTGTTCCTATAAGGGTTTCGTTTTTTCCTTTTGAGGTATGGAACTATAAAATCAATTATCAGCTAGATCTAACATCAACAAGACCCAAGAAAAAAATCTAAAAAGGGTAACCTTGGGTCCTAAAATGCGAAGGGCAATTAAAGGATACAGATTAGAGACTCCAGCTACAATCTAAAGTGGAAGAAGTCATTGAATGTTTTCCCATCCCAAAAAAAAAGCTAGATCTATTGTAACCAAGGGAAAAAATATAGTAGGTAAGCGTCTATGAATATTTTCTGGTCTCCAATATTACTTGTTTCCACATAACCATTTAATTTTGTTCACATCTTCAGTCCATTAGTCTCATATGGGATAGTTAGTTTCTAAACGACTACCCGTAAAAACTAAATTCCTTTTAGCTCAACCTTATAAAAACTAAATGATCACACATTGAACAAACCACAACGAGGTTCACTTAGGATGCGTTTTCACTGAGCGGGAGCTGAACGAAGTGGAGCGGAGAAAAAGTGAGAAGAAGAACGGAGAAAAGCAGTGAAAACTGGCTGGTTCTCATTGAAACAGAGCGGGGTGGAGTGGAGTTCAGCTTCCGTCCGACTCCACCCGCTCGACTTCGTTTTGTCCGCCTCGGGGCCGTGTGCTCATTTTTTTTTTTGTAGGTCCTCTCTGCTCTAGGAAGCAGTGGTAGCCTGCTGGTAACAGCCCTGACTTGCAAGTTGTACGTCGCAGGTTCAAACCTACCTAGGCGCATTACTTTGTGTAATTAATTACATTACGACTGTTCTCAAAATGGTGGAAAAAATCATCGTAAAGAAAAAGGCATGTCTTAGAATAAAAAATCCAAAGATATGTGACATCCACCAATCCGCATTAAGCCCGCGTGGTAGATTACGGCCCATTCCCTTTTCTAGAGAGGAGGGGTGAGTCACAGCAGTGGGAACATAAAAGGCTGTTTACGCTATGCTATGCTATGCCGCTCAGTTCCACTCCGTTCTACTTACACTATTTTTACTGACGCTGAGTGCAGATTTTAACGACTGTGATTGGCTAATTCACGGTCCGCTCCTCTCCGTTTAGTTTCGTGACAGTGGAAACGTAACCTTAGTGCTTTATCGATCAGAGAAAAAACTAACGTCTTCAGAACGGCTGACTGCCCTAATGCCTGTAATACATCTGGAAATAGCACCCAAAAATAGGGACGCTATTTTCTCTCAGAAATCTAGATTATTCAGCAGAATGCACCAGTGTGTTTTACGACCCAGTAATTTTATGAGTTTTTCTCTATAGAAATTCTCTTGGATATTTCAAATTGTTTATGTTTCTTTGAATTTACAGATCTTCAGCCTCCAGGGAATAAAAGAAAGAACTTTTGGGAGTAAAATAAAAATAATGCGGAGTGTTTTGGACGCTTATTTCGTGAATTGAATCAGCCGAGTTAATTGGATTTCTTTAGTATTCAGGTGAATGTTTAATATGTTGTGTTCACGAGTTTTCCCTCGGGTTTGGAAGTAGTCGCGATTAAATCGAATATGGTCGCTTGATCGTTGTTACCTCTTGTCGGATCTTTGCATTCTTGATGAGCTGTGTTTTCCTAGGGGCTAATTGATCCGCACTTATCTCAAGCAATCTATTCTAAATTCTATACTTTATAATACTTTAAATAGCCTCACGCCCCAGTCGCTGCCGGGATTCCGATACCGATTTCTGGCCATAGCAGGCGCGGGCTTGCGGACGGCGAGCATTGGGTAGCTCGCCTTCCGACCGTCCGGTAACCGTCCGGACCGAGCCCAGGTCGTCGACGGCGCGTGCTGTCTCGCGCGCGCCTCGGGGAGATGTCAGCAACTGTAAGAGCCCAGCAAGGTCGAAGCCAACTGGGGCCAAGGGTCTGATTCTGAAAGGAAGACACGAGTCGAGGCGAGTCGGGGTCGGGGACGACCCCGGTACGAAAGGCAACGAAGGAACCGGAGTGGGTTTTTAGTCAGTAAAAGTCTGACACTATCTCTCGCTCCACCCAAGAGCGGGAGATGTCATAAGATGATTTCCCCACCGAAAAAAAAAATAGTTACTGTTTGTTTTTCTGTTTTGTTTGTTGCAGGTAATCTCCGAAAGTACTGGTCCGATTGCAAAAAAAATTTTACCGATTAATAGTTGGTTTATTCCAGAGTGACATAGGCTATATTTTATATACGCGGGCGAAGCTGCGGGCAAAAGCTAGTAGTTAATAATAATAATCAATTGATAAATTATGCTGGAATCACACTAATATTATAAGGTGAAAGTTTGTGAGTATGTGTGTACTACTCTGTCAAGAAAGTACCGGGAAAAGATCAATAATACACAAAATGTCTGTTATTCATCCAAATTTATTTTATCAACTTCAAAGTATGCTCCTTTAGAAACGATACACTTGCGCCAACGAATAATCCATTCATCAAAACATTTTTTAAACGCTGCTTCCGGAATTGAGTTCAGTTCTCGCTGCGAATTCTCCTTTATGTCTTCTATCGATTGAAAACGGGTGCCACGAAGTGGTAATTTGAGTTTAGGAAAAAGAAAAAAGTCAGCAGGAGCCATATCTGGTGAATATGGTGGTTGCTGCATGGTATTTGTTGAGTGTTTGGTCAAAAATTCGTTCACAATGATAGCCTTGTGCGAAGGCGCATTGTCGTGGTGCAAAATCCAAGAATTTTCTTTCCACAAATCTGGCCTTTTTCGTCGAATTCGCTCTCTTAAACGCCGCATAACGCTCAAATAATATTCTTTATTTACCGTTAGACCTTCCGGTAAGAATTCAGAGTGCACAACACCGCGATAGTCAAAGAAAACAGTCAACATGACTTTGACTTTTGATCGACTTTGGCGTGGTTTTTTCGGTTTCAGTTCAGTTGGAAGGCGCCACTCCGAAGCTTGTTGACTAGTTTGCATGTCAAACTCGTAAACCCACGTCTCTTCACCAGTAACAATGCGTTTCATGAATGTTGGGTCCGAACTCGTTCTAGCATGTTCTCAGCGACTTTCATGCGATTGAGTTTTTGGAGAAAATTCTGATCTTTTGGGACTAGCCGAGCAGCAACATGTTTCATACCCAAATGATTAGTTAAAATGGTACGGATCGACTCGTGAGATACAAAAAGTTCGGCGGCTATCTCTCTCAGAGTTGAATGGGGATTTTCAGTCACTATTTTCTTCACTTTTGCGATGATTAACTTCAGTTGCAGACGTTGACGGCCTACCAGAGCGAGGCAAATCTTCCATCACATCTCGACCGCTTTTGAACGCTTTGAACCACTCATAAGCACGAGTTTTTGATAAGGTCGATTCACTGTAAGCCTTCTATAACATTTTTAGTGACTCCGAACATGAAATTCCATTGGCGATGCAAAATTTAAGACAAACTCTTTGTTCGATATTTTTGTCCATTATGAAATTCGCAATACACACTATAAATGATATTACTAAAACCAGCACCGTATTTAATATAAATAACAGATGCAACTCAAACTCCGCGCCAAAATGGAAAACAGTTGTGCCAATCTAACAACTACAAATAAACAAAAATTTGAATTTGGAACCATAAACAAATCATCCATTCCCGATACTTTTTTGACTGAATGTATGTTTGTTACTTCTTCACACTCAAACGGCTGAAAGGATTTCGATGTAACTTATGATGGTATACGAGTAGACCATGTTCTTGAATAGCATATAGGATACTTTTTAATATGGCATTATGCTCCCTTGCAATAATTTTCTACTTTGATGCAGGCGAAGCCGCTGGCAGAAGCTGGTGATTATATATATTTTTTTCTTTATATATATATTTTTATATTTATTTATTTTCTTTAGTGATTATATATGTTTTTCTTTTTTTTATATATTTTCTCTATCTATTGGTCAAGTTAATAATTGATGAAACGTCAAATTATACCGAAATTGAAAAAAAATCTATTTTACAAGCTTTTATTTAGTTTCACCCGTCCCGATATTTGTTTGTCTGTAATCAAACCTTGCGCATTAAATTTCATCCACTTCCCGGTTACCGATTGAGCTGAAATTTTGTATGCATATGTAAATCAGATGACAATGCAAAATTATTATGACATGGAGCTGATCTGATGATGGAAATGGATGGTGGCCATAGGAACTCAGATGACCCTATCGTGTTTCAGCTTTTTGGAATGGTATTGATAAGTATTAATTATTGCTATGAAAAAAATGATTTGTAAAAAATGTGTGAATGATTGAAAACTTGTTTAACTATTAATAATGGCATCAAAGAACTCTTCCACATCATTGTCGACCGGTAATGTGGCCGAAAGACTGACGGCATTGCCACGCTGTATGGCAATACTACTCCTTTGTCCGAGGTAAAAACCAGCCCTTGGGTTACGCGAAGTGTCAACAACTATTAGTTGAGTAAACTACGAAATAAAATCTAGACTTTACTATTCTACATTCGACAGTCTAGCTTAAAAGCAAATTGCTCCTAAAATATTTAAAGTAAAATTACCTTTGAGAGTTTCGGCTCCTAGTCGCTAAGTAGTTCTCCATTTGGAGCCATTTTAGTGATCTGCTTCAGATTAGAAAGATAAGGGATTCTGTGTTTGCATTGCTTTGGGATAATAATTCATTGCAAATTCGCTTCCTACTTGCATCTCTTACTGTTCTCATGGGATATCACGTCGGGTTCGTTAAGCATAATTTTATAATTTTCTTTGTCGTCGATTCATAAAGATTCGGCTTTGGAATGGAATTCCAAAGGTAATTCAAAGTATATGTTGAATGTTTTGGGGTTATTACTGTGTCAAATGAGTATATCAGAGGAAGTTTGAACGTAGCATCAGTGATTAAAAAGTTGAAAGGGAATCGTTTGTCTTGGTATGGTTATGTGAAGAGGAGAGATGAAACGCATAATACTAAAAGAGTTATGAGTATACATAAGAAAGGGAGGCCAAAGAAAAGATGGATAGATTGTGTGAGGAGTGATATGACAGGAAAGGGAATTAGTGATAGCGTGACGAGTGACAGGACATAATGGCAGAAAATAAAGTGTTGAAACTGTAAGAAATGAGTATTCTAAGTTCACGAAAAAAAAAGATACGACTGTTTATGTCCATAGGATACTTCCTGTTGACCTAGAATCCTGAAATTTGGTATGAAGCAAGGTCACATAGCAGAAGTATATGAAAAAAATATGAAAACTGTAAATTTGTAGTTACGTCACAAAAAAAAAATGAATGTTTTCAAAGGCAAGTTTGTACGAAACCCTCAGTGCGCGAGTCCGCCTCGCACTTGCCCAGTTTTTTTTTATTGTTATAGAAAAATTGAAATGTCTATAAATAGCCACGGTAAAACAAAAGAATAACTACAGGGAACGCGATTTTTAAATTGTGAACTCTAATAGTTAGTAAAAATATTCCCTCTACCTGTGTAAGAATAAAATTGCAAAACTGGCAAAAAATAACCTAGTGGATGGTGAAACTTGCCTTAAAACTGCCTCCAACGAAGCACACATGTTGAAAACTACCCTCCACTTGGCTGACGACGGTCCAAAGAGACTTAGAAGAAGCTCATCTCGGCACATACATGGCACAATGACATCTGCTCCATGAACAATTAAGATAAGGAGGACTGGCTCCAAAAAAATGGGATAACATCTAGCTAGAAAAAGAAGAAGTAACTTGATAGGCACTATACTACGCAAGTTCTTCAGGCAAATTACCCTTAACGAGGACTTGATGAAAGATTGGTGGTGCATGGAAAAGTTGGGGGCAAAAGATCACGTGGACGCTCTCCAAAACGGTGGACTCACAGACCTCATCAAATCTGTGACACACCGTAGCATTAATGACTACCCCTAAGCCGCTAAACACAGACCTGTGTGGCGTCGCATCGTGAGAGAAGCGGTGGCGCAAAACTCGACCGAGACAAGACCACGATTACTTTGTCAAGAGTGCAGGACTAACAAGAAAGTCAAAGGTTACATTGGTTTAAAAGTATATTGTGCTATGCGACATAATATGTACACAAAGGACACGTAAAATTGAATAACACAGAGAATACGTCCAAGTAGAAAATCTCTAAGCAAAATCGAATACTCTGTAATTTAAACTTATTTTTCTTCACCCCAATAAATCCTTCTCCAAAGAAATACAGCCTTACTAATACTTCTAAAACAAAGCGTAAATGCAACACCATCTGTTGTTTTTATTATTTAAAAATAATAGTTATCTGTTTCCAGCTAGAACATAAAGAAGGGGGAAGGCATATCAAATATTCATTTCGTTCGCAAGGCGGGGCCAGGATCACAAATTTTTACAAACGTGAACGTGAGGAAAATTAAATTTTACACTTTATTGTTGTTGTTTTAGAGTTGTTTTCTGCAATTTTATTGTACCTCTAAATTGTTTTCTGCTTTAACCTTAGGAGTTCGGATAATAAGATATTTCTTGTTTAGTCTGGATACGTTTGTTTTTGTGTTAGTTATTGAAAGTATGTTCTCGTAACTGTGTTGAAAGAACAATTGTGTCACATACTGTTCGGAGCAATACAACCGAACAGCTAAGTACTTTTGCTTTCATGCATTTTTATAAAACTAGCAAAAGTAATTATTTAAGTCAGTGTATATTCAGCCGTCGATCGCGTAACTCAAAACATACTAAAACCATTCAAACCATTTTTTAGATTATTTCAACTTAACTTTCTTACTTATAGATATAAATTATTACTTTTTTAAACCATAAAACCATAACCAAACTAAAGTCATATCATTTAAACCGAATCAATGTTGAACCATAACTGTCTAATTAACCAAAACCATCAAATATCAACCAATTCAGAAAGTTGGTATTGCGCAGACAAATACCAAATTTCTACAAATACTTTTGTGTTCCAATTAAAACAAAACTAGTTGACACTTCACGTGATCCAAGGGCTGGCTTTTACCTTGGTCAAAGATTGCATACAATGTGGCAAGCATTGCCATACAACGTGGCAATGCCACCAGTCTTTTGGGCACACTTCCAGTATGCGGAGGAATTTTTTGACGCCATATTTTAGGTAGGAGTTATTGTGTATATGTAATTTTAATTAGTTGAGTGTTTTAGTTTTTCTTGTTGTATCATCATCATCTTCCTGCCCTTATCCCGTATTATTTGGGGTCGGCGCAACACGTTTTTTTCTTCCACTCTGCCCTGCTGCTTCTTGTTGTATCTATGATCAAAATAATTAAAACAATAATGTCGTTATTTTTATGACGTATTTTAACAAAAATTTAATTGTAAAACACTATATTGTTTTACAAGACAAGCCACTTGAGAGTGAAGTCACAAGAGTATCATTGGTATGCAACTATGCACTCGTCGAGTAGAAGCTGAAAGTCTTGAGCATCGACGTCGACTTGCTATCCTGTTGATTTTCTAACGGTTGCAGAAGTTTGGGCACGCCACAATTATGGCGGTAAGTCCCCTCTTTGAGGCGTGGTTGGAAAGACCTCACGGCGTCCTCACATTCCGCATGACGCAGGTTCTCACCGGACACGGTAAGTTCGGGAGGTTCCTGCACCGGATTCGTGCGGAAACGACGCCCGGGTGTCGCCACTGTGTAGCCTACCCGGAGGACACGGTAGAGCACACGGTAGAGGTGTGCCCCGCTTGGGAAGAGCAGCGCCGTGTCCTCGTGGGGGCAATCGACGGCGGCGATCTCTCGCGCCGGGCCTTGGTTCAGGCCATGCTCCGGAGCGAGGAGGAGTGGCAGGCGGTACCCTCCTTCTGCGAAGCAGTAATGCTAGCGAAGGAGGCGGCCGATCGCGTGAGGCAACGGTCCTTACGCTCCAACCGCCGCCGCCGGGATTCCGATCCCGATTTCCGGCCACCGTAGGCGCGGGCTTGCGGACGGCGAGCAATGGGTGGCTCGCCGTCCGATCGTCCGGTAATCGGACCGAGCCCAAGTCGTCTGCGGCGCGTACTGTTCCACGCGCGCCTCAAAGAGATGTCAGCAAATCGTAGGGGCCCAGCAGGGTCGAAGCCTACTAGGGCCACGGGTAGTGTGAAAGCGAAACCCGGGGCCCTGGGACGAAGGCGACGAAGGAACAGGAGTGGGTTTTTAGTCAGTAAAAGTCTGACACTATCTCCCGCTCCGCCCAAGAGCGCGTTTTGTCATATGATGATTTTCCCAACCAATAAAAAAAAAAAAAAAACGGTTGCAGAAGTTAATCCTGCCAAACCCGTTCCATTATCGAGCCACCAGAAATATGCCGCTGCGCTACCAGTATATAGTGAACATACCACACATATGCACAAAACGTTTTGGGAATTCATTCATTGTGTGTGTAATTAAGGACTGGAATTCCCTACCAGAGTCAGTGTTTCATGATAGCTTGTAGTTATAGTCTAGCCTAGAGGTATTTATGTCAAGAGTGAATAAGTTACTTCTAGGAAAGTGTCGACCACATCATCGTAACTTACCATCAGGTGAGATAGTGACTAAGCGCGAGCCTATCAATAAAAAACTGGCCAAGTGTAAGTCGGACTCGCGCACTAAGGGTCCCGTACAAACTTACCTATGAAAACCGTTCAATTCCTGAATTGAGTTACGAAGATTTTTCCGAATCGCAAAAAAAGTTTTTTTTTGTGACGTAACTACAAATTTACTTTTTTTTCAGATTTTCGCTATACTTCTGCTAGGAGACCTTGCTTTATGCCATATTTCAGGGTTCAAGGTCAACGCGAAGTACCCTATGAATTTTGATTCCCTTGAGAGTGTCGAAATATACTTTTTTGCGACACAAACTGCTGTATCTTTTTTTTTGAGTTAACTCAGAAGTTTAATTTTTTCATAACTTCAAGGAACCGCAGATTAAAGTATTTGTTTTTAATTTCAACTCGATATCTCCACGTGTTCCCGAGATAAAAGGTCTTGATAGACAGACTGACAACAAAGTGATCCTATAAGGGTTTCGTTTTTTCCTTTTGAGGTACGGAACCCTAAAAAGAGCTTATATGACCTGCACTTTCTGCATACATTACACGCATTGTACTATATACTTGACTTAGAAATGACCGTGTATAATTTTATCACAAAGTGAAACAATAAACATACCTATTGTGCCTGCAATAAATGTTCAAAAAATTTACGACTTTAGAATTTACGTGCAAACATAAATCGGTTGCAGCAGAACCAGCAATCCACTTAAGTGGACCACTACTAAAGAGGAGGACGGAGGATATCTATATTAACTGTTAAAGTTGAGTAATGTGGCCATTCTGGGAAACCGGCCTTGGTGGCTAACGTGGCTAACGTGGCCGACGTGGCCAGCCATTATTTTGACTTACAACTTATGGTGAGCCAGCATTTTGACCAGTGGCTTACTTTGACAAATTGCCGCAATGGATTTATTATCTTCGCCAAATTAGAGCATAAATGGAATGTGTTTACATGGAATCTGGTGTGGATAGAGATATTTTATGTTAAATGGATTCGGGTAATGGTTTGAGTAACTGCGGGTCAATTGTTGATCTAAATTATTATGATACGTTTAAACCTCTGAACGCCAAGCGCAGCGCATGACAAGTATGCTCTTTACGCTAAGTTTGTTATTTGCTGTTAAATAGCTACAACTAATGAATGAATACTGCAAAGAACAAGCCTAACTTTGGTTCAATTTTGATGCAGTCGTTGATGGTGAGGCGCACTAGTTTATTAAGAGCCTATTCACTCTAGCCTTGAAGACACCCAAATTATAATCGGACGGGAAGACCGCAGCAGGCAAATTGTTCCAGTCCTTCGATGTACGCGGTATAAACGACGAGGCGAAACGCTTAGTCCGGACTTTAAAGGTTTCGATAACGTAAGGGTGGATACTCGCCGTACGTCGGGTTGTCCGATGGTAGAAATGAGAGGAGAGAATTAAGGTGAAATACGATGAAGATGTGATTTTTTTTTTCGATATGCTAACTCAAAAACCAGAAAAATCACTACAGTACTCGATTTTATAACAGCCTCACCTGCAGCTCGGGCAAATGCCACCTCGGTAGTAATGACAAACTTTCTACACTTGTATCAAAATGTATTATTTCAATAATATTTTTTACTATTTTCCATAAAATCTGATTATAATAAAACACGTCTGTTTGTCGCCTAAACTCGTCGTTGACGTTCTAGCGGCCGATTACGTTTGTCGCTTTTAGGCACCAGTTACGTTCAAAAGATTAACATTATATGCATTACTAGCCTCTGCCAGCGGCTTCGCTCATGCGAAATTAGGTTTGTCCATAGAAAATTCGGAACCCCGTTTCATCCCCTTAGGGGGTGAATTTTGGAAAATCCTCTCTTAGTACTCATTAACCTCATACAAGGAAACCTACTGCAAAATTTCATGTTCCTAGTCCCACTCTTAGCTTTACGCACAATTAATGTATTCCGAAAACGCTCTATACGTGTGGGTGGGAGATGACCATATAGTGGTGGCGCAACGTCGTGCGTATAGTCACAAAATAGATAGGTACAAAAGTCAATCTCACGTATGTACTTCATTTGTCATACCTACGCTCGGCGATTTTGTGAGACAAAGTATTTGCTTATCCTTTCAACGTAACCTCTATCGATCATCACCATCATCATCATCATTTCAGCCGAAAGACGTCCACTGTTGGACATAAGCCGGTCCTGTGCATCTCTATGCCACTCACTTAAGTTTGGCGATTCTTCGGTTTTGACCTGTATCGATCAGAAAGTAGTAATTTATTCAAATAAATAAACACACATGAACATATTCGATACGTCAGCTGGCACCACATTAGTAACACCGTCGAACTTCATGTCGCTTTTAGAGCGAGCGCCAAAACTTCTAGAGTACAAGTGTCGAAAACTTTTGACAATTTTCAAACAACGTGAAATGTGGCAGGTGCTATTTAGACGAAACTTCTCACATAAGCCTGTGTTGACATGGCGTGAATGTTAATACTTTTATATGTGGGGCACTTGCCGATAAATCTTTTGGCATTGTCCCGATGCGTGGCAGTGTCTTTTTATGGGAGTTTAAAGAGTCTTTTGGAGCTATGAATCTGGCTGGTATAATGTTGGGATATTTTCCGTATTTTGAATTTGAAATTCGAATCTTGCTTGATGCTGTTTTAATGGATTATGACTTGTTTTTGTCGTTTTTTAAGATGTAAAAGCAATATTAATGAACACACATTTCACATAATGTCTATCTGTCTGTCAAGACCCTTTATCTCGGGAAAGCGTAGAGGTATCGAGTTGAAATTAAATCCATATACTGGACAGGTCCGCGGTTCATTAAAACTTTGTAAAAATCAAACTTATAAGGTATCGAAAAAAACATACGGCCATTTATATAACAAAAAACATATATTTCGACACTCTCAAATAAATCAAAATTCATAGGGTACTTCCCGTTGACCCAGAATCTTGAAATTTGGCATAAAGCAAAGTCTTATAGCACAGATATAGGAATAAATCAGGAAACGGTAAATTAGTTGCTACGTCACAAATTTTCAAGACTCCATTCGGGAATTGAATTATTTACATCGGTTAGTTTGTACGGAACCCTCAGTGCGCGAGTTCGACTCGCACTTGGCCAGTTTTTTATTTGTGTTTTGTCACTATGGCCGATAATTAAAAAAGCATTTTTTTATTTTTCATTCGTGTTTGTTAAACTCGCGTGTGACCACTATCTCACCTATGATGATAAGCGATGGTGTGGTCGATGGTAGAGCACGGTTGCCTATAGGTAACCTATTCACTCTTGATTATTCTCAAGGACCATCGTACGGAATCTAAGTGCTGGAGTACCCATTTCTATACAGCTGCAATAGATTCGTTTTTAATACACTTACTCAGAAACCCGCTCTTATCCCTATTGTTTTTAGGCATGCCGTTTTCCGGACTACTTTGCCCACGCCACAATAGTTCTTCATAAGTGTATTGTAAGCCGTTGTTTGATACATGTAGAAATTTACCATTGCAGTAATCGGCTCCATAAACACCCTCGCCTACGGTTCGGGCGAATTCCGCCTGGTATCATCTTGGATCGGTCACAATGAAAAACTTTCTCCACTTGTATCAAAATATACTATTTCAAATACTCTTTTATTTATGATAATAATAACACGCTTTTACTACGAAATCGTGTTCTCAAATACCGCTGAACATACGTGAGTTGCACAAACATTATCATGAACGAACATGTACTTGTCAGGTTAATATCAAATCTATTAAAGTCACCCTACAAAAGTTCGTCAAGGAGCTTCCAAACTCTCGAAGTTTTTCCGAGAACCCATTTAACACGTGGGAAGATTTTGAATTTAGAACTGATCAAAATTGAATGTAGAAAAGAAGTAATGTTGAGACTAGTAATAGTTACCAATAAAACAATATCAGAGAATGATCGAAAATCGAATCTACATCTAGATTAGTTCTAAATCCGGGACAACTTAATCGTGTCTCGATGTACCTTGAAACTGTTCCGAGAGACAGAGAGAAAAGTTCGACTCTCCGACGAATGTTCGATGGAGGCAAGTTTGAATTACTTTTCGTCGACTGAAAGACGTATAATGAATCGGGTCCGTCGAAGATATTTGTTCTCAAGTCTGCCAAGAAGTTTCCTAGTAAAAAGCAGGAGTTGTTCTATAAAATGATTCGTCCCGATCTTTGGCAAACACTGCTTTACATTTTGGTTGATATTGTTCTCAAGAATTTTCTCCAAATTAAAATGGTTGCAGTCACTTTGAAGGCGAGAGTTTCAGTGTATTGATTCTGTTGTAGTTTGTTGTGAATTCAATTTGTTTTTCGATGTTTTCGTTCGTGTTAGAATTGTTCAGGTTTCGTAGATTTGTTTTTGTTAGGGTTCCTATTGAAAGCTTGGGAACTTGTTTTGTTTTTAAGCTGTTAGGTTTTGGGTTTGTTCGATGTTGCTACTAGGGACACGTGGGTTTAGGATCAGGGGTTTAATAAATATGGAAGGTCTGATGTTTATTAAGCGTAATAGTGGGCGTTTGAGCGACCCACATGAGAAAAAACAAAACATATTATTATCGAATATTAATGTTTTTCGACATTTGCTCTAGATGTAAGATTCAATTTACTTGGGCTATTTTTATTTATTAAAAACTCATCAAAAACCTTCTCCCGCTCTGGTTAGGGTGAGAGGTCGGGTCAGATTTTTACTGATTAAAACCCACTTGTGTTCCTTCAGTTATCCTTTACGTTCCAGGGTCGCGTCTTTTTTTAAATAATATAAACTAGTGCTTGACTGCGATCACATCTGATAGTAAGCAGTAATGCAATCGTTGATGGTGAGACGCACTAGTTTATCAAGAGCCTATTCATCTTTCAAACGAGCTTGCAGCCCACAATGCCTGATAGAACTGTGAGAATGTTTGAAATAGTTGCCGTGAAGTGAGTTTTAGTCAGTGAGAGTCTGACACTGTGCCACTCTACCCAGAGCGAAAAAAGTTATACATAAGTAAATAATTTCAATTTACTCTAACTTGATTAATTAGCCAAAGCAAACACAATCTAAAATCATGAACTTTTCTTTTGAAAACTATAAATTTTCAAAAAATCGTCATAAATCTCCTGCAAATGATAGTGAATTTTATTCTAACTTAGCGTGTCTGGCTGGGAGAATTATGTGTAATCTGTCATTATGAGATGGGTTTTACTATGACACTATTAAAATGCATTAATTTATTGCGACCTCAAACTAATTGCAGGTCATTTGAGGGTTAGAACGTTTTTAATTAATTGGAAACCTTGGACTGACAACTTGTCATCGTTAACGCATTTTCAAATTTTGGGTAAATGAATTAGTTCTTAAAAAGGGAAAATAAAATCATGTTCTCATATTATATTACGTAATATTCATCATCATCATCGTCATATCAGCCGAAAGGCTTCCATTGTTGGACATACGCCTCCCCCAAATGTCGTGACCCTCATTAATTTATCAGTCCATCTTTCAGTACACGGCCACCACTCCAGAACCTTTCGATCCTATCGACCGTCTGTTCGGCGAGATTGGTGCTCTGGCCATTACCACTTAAGTTTGTTGATTCGACCGACCGATGACCAGGTCACCGATGACCAGGTCATCGGTCCACCTTGTGGGAGGCCTTCTAACGCTGCGTCTTGTTCTGCGACCAACTGCCCTGCCCACTGCCTCTGCAAAAGATAAAAATTTTTGCAATAATTTGATTATTAGATGTTTTAAATCAATCATTTATCATGTCAAATACTGGAAAATAGACAACGACAGAATCGACTCCGAATAAAAAAAGTTATTTTAATAGCATTTAAAAAAAGTACTATCTGCTCGATCTGCCCTCTAAAACGATGACACTTAAAAACTTTTAAATGACATTACTTTGGAACTCAGATAATGAAAATAGGTTTTTTTTCTATGACCTTTTTAGAGTTTTTGGTTGAAAAAAACATTTTCAATCAGCTGGAATGACTGTAGTGATTGCGTCTGGAAAACTTACTTTCATTTTTATTATTATAACTAGGTGGATTAGACATCGATTAATATTTTTTTTATTCAGCAACAATTTAGTAGCAATTTTAAACATGTCTATCTGTCTCTCTCACCAAGACGCCGTTTTCTATGGCGACCGCACAGACTTGATGAACTTTGACGTCAATTTCTACGTTGGACTTCTCTTTCTTACTTTAGCAGTTTGAAGCTTTATGACTTTGTTGTTTATTAAGATATTTTAAAAATTATTTCTTATTGGTTCATTACAACCAAAAAATATTAAATGTAGCAAAAAAAAATCTTTCTTCTTTGATAAAATAAAGTTACGAATCACTTTCTCCACTTTAATCGAATAAGTACATTATGCCTACTTGTTTATACTATATTATGACTGACCAAAAAAGCCTTTTTCCATAAACCCAGTGAACATATTTTGGTAATAACAAAACACAGTAATACCCATATGACAGGCGCACTAAACTCAGTACCTACGGATCGTACTGCGTTTTCCAAATTGGATTTAGAAGCATAATAATCTAGTCTGCCACAGAGCAACTAGAGGCAATGGGTCTAGGATTAGCGTTCTTAGGGTCCCGTACCTTAGTTAGCAAACAAGACCTTTTTTCTCATTAACGCATAAAGCTAAAAAGCTGAAATTAATATCAAATATTTAGGATCAATTACTTAATCTTTTATTTTACAATTTGACTTTTTTTCCAATTAATTTTTGACGTCAATATTTACTTTACTAAGTATTACATTTTGTAAACTATATATTAACTTTTATTATTGTGAACGTGAGGACCATGTTGACTGCTTTTTTTCCCTTTTCAGTAATTTTAACGTGGTCTAGTAATTTGAGTATTTTCTGCGGACTACTCTTTAAAATGTCCTTTTTTTGGTATTGTTCATCAAGTCGTGTGCTCCTTAATAGACCTGAGTTTAGCTTCGCGAATACAGACAAATGCTTGCACTACTTGGACAGGTTCATTCAAATCTGTATGGTTCTTTCTTCAAGTGACCATGTGATTTGACCATTACATATTTACTATATGGATTTTAAAAGAGACTTTAACCCCTGAGTTCGTTTCGTTGTTTCTTCCATCTACAATAGAGGAAGCCTGAGTCCCAGTAGTGGAAACATTAAAAGGCTGATTATGCTATTATACGTACGTATTATTATACGTAAAAGTGATTTTTTAAACCTATTTGCAAAAAAAGCTGGTGCTGTGCTGGTGCTGCCGCTGCTGCTGCGGAGAACCTCAAGCGGCGGAAATATAACAACCTCGTCGGCAGTTATATTTTTGAGCCGTTTGGGGTTGAAACTCTTGGGCCGTGGGGTCCGAGTGCTCATAAGCTGTTCAAAGAACTATCCAAACGCTTAGTAGACACTTCACGTGACCCAAGGGCTGGCTTTTACCTCGGTCAGAGATTAAGCATTGCCATACAACGTGGCAATGCCGCCAGCCTTTTGGGTACACTTCCAGTCGACAGCGATGCGGAGGAGTTTTTTGACGCCATATTTTAGCTAGTAGTTTTTGGTTTAAGTGTATATATAGTTTTAATTAGTTAAGTGTTTTATGTATTCATTTTTTAAGGCTTAGTTGTAAAGAAATAAATACCCAATTCATTTGCAAAATAAATATCTTTTCATTAATATCATCGCGGGCTTCCGTTAAGCGAGCAATGGGTAGCTCGCCGTCTGGACCGAGCCCAAGTCATCGACGGCAAATAGTTTTCCACGCGCGCCCCAATAAGATGTCAGCATCCGTAGGAACTCAGCAGGGTCGAAGCCTGCTGGGGCCATGGGTGATGCGAAAGAGATACCCAGGTCCTAGAGAACAGGTGTGATTTTTATCAAGAGCGGGGGATATCATTAGATGATTTTCGCACTCAAAAAAAAAAAAAAAGTGACTAAGTAGTTAAAAGTCATTAACCCCGTGCGTGGAACGCCTATCTGAAACCACTCTTAACCTAGTGTTCACCCCACTTACTCTGTGTCGGCCCTGATGGGGTTTAGCGACTGTTAACCGCTAATCCGTGAAACCTCGACAGTTTACATTAAACTTAGTTTAAACTTGACGAAGATTACCTTTGGTGCCAAGTTCTAGCCGCACAGTGCCCCTTAGCCGTTCTGTAATTATTGTTTATTAAGTTTAGTTTCAAAATTGGATACTAGGCTAGAAATAATGTGGGTAAACGATGATTTTACGGAGATCGAACGTTACACAATACAAAATTAAATTATTAAGCGTAACCTATCAGATTGTGATGGATATTGATATCAAACAATGCATAGCATAGCACAGTCAGCCTTATAATATTCCCACTGTTAGGACTCAGACCTCCTTTCTACGAATGACTGGAATGGGCCGTAATCCACTACGCGGGCCCAGGGCGGGTTGGTCAAACAATGATAAAACAAAATAAAATCTGAATTTTTAATTTCAAGTGTCTGTAGTACTAACATACCAGCCTTATAGTCAGCTGTAATAAAATTTTACTAAATAGTTTTATTAGATTCTATTTACGTTTAAGGTACTGTGGTAGGGGATAAATTCAATACATAAATAAAATTTGTGTCACATAAGACTTATTTTGATTTAAAAGTTTATATGTTTTTCTTTATAGGGTTCCGTGCCTTAGTTAGCAAAATGGTGGCTTTATAGGATCACTTTGTTGTCTATTTGTCCGCCTGTCAAGGCCCAGTTTAATACCCCCAGTATTAAGTTGAAATGAATATCAAATAGTCAAGTCAACACAATCTTAAGATATGATCTTTTATGTTCCTTTTATGACACAAAATTGACGCTTACAAGGAAATAGCAAGGTCTCATAGCCCAAGTAAAAGAAAAAGTCTAAAAACCGTTTGTAGTTACGTCTCAAAACACTTACTATTTTTTGCAGTTCAAAAAACTCAAGTCGATCGAATTATTTACATCAGGTAAGTTTGTACATGTGAATGTGTGGAGAGGGAGAGGGAGGCCAAAGATAAAATGGATGGATTGCGTGAACAGTGATATGAAAGAAAAGGAAATTAGTGATAGTAAGACGGTTGACAGGATAGAATGGAAGAAAAAAACGTGTTGCGCCGACCTAAAATAAGATGGAACAAGGGCAGGAAGATGATGATGAAGTTTGTACTGAACCCTCCGTGTGTAAGTCCGACTCACACTTGACCGATTTTTTCTACAATGTTGTCAACATAATTTATCTTTACACAAGTTTTCTTTCAGAATATTCCTTTAAATCCAAAAAAACTTTTTGAAATATTTCATTGTACTTGTTTATAATAAAAATCTCGGGCCAATGAAACAGAATTCTTTTATTGCCTATGATAAAATTTTCAACAATAGCTTCTGGAAAAAAATTGAAATAAACATGTTTAAATTACAAAGAAAAAAAAAAAGAAACATTGCTCTTTACAAAAGTTTTAAACTTGAGTGAGTTTAATCATCTGATTAATGAGACAAATGTCAATTCTGTACACATTTATAGGTATTAAAATTTCGTTAAGTTTATCTCTATATAAGGGCGTTCGGCTGCGTGATAGATAGATAGATAGATAGATAGAACATTTATTTGATGCACACAAAAATTAACAGACAATACACAAAAGTACAATAAAAATTACAAAACAAAGCACATAAATTAAAATAAAAAAAAAAAATTAAACAATCACAAACATCAAAGTTACGAGTACCTACATTAAACACATAATCATTGGTAGGTACTTCGTTTTTTCGAAACAGTTATGGCGGCCCTAGAGCATAAAGAGCAATTGAAGGAACACGGGTAGGTTTGAGTAAGTAAAAGTCTGATATTCTCTCTCACTCCACCCTGACTGGGACAAGTATTTAATGATTTTTACATTTAAAAAATCTGTTTAGTTCAATTGTTTGCTGTAGATAATTTTTGTAGCAGCGGGTATTTTTAATATCGTGCGGTTTTGATCACGCATGCGGGATTGTCCCGTACGCACAACCCCCGCAAATATCCATTTCATACAAGTATTTATAATGCGTGGAATACACACACGGGTTGCGCTTTTTGGCATTTTGATATTTTCTGCGTGCAGGGCAATCCCGCATGCGTGATAAAATTTACAAGATATTAAAAGCACCCTTAAAAATATTTATACTTTACCCACAGGTAATAGTACATTTTGATACAAGTACAGAAAGTTTGTCATTGCGACCGAGGCGGAATTCGCAGGAGCCGTAGGCGAGTGTGTTATGGAGCCGAGGGCTTCAGTGACAAATTTGCACGTGTATCAAACGACTTTTTTCAACACACTTACGAAGAACTGAATAAACGAGGGTTGACCGGCGACTCGTGGGGGTCGACGGGCGCCGTAATAACATTGTGGCGGGGGATAGCCTGCGCACTTATCTGCACTAGTACGGAAAACCGTCTATTGCGTGCCTAAAAGCGGTGGGATAAGAGCGGGTTATCGATTAAGTGTATCGAAACTTTTTTTTACACAAGTAGACCGTGACTGGGTAGATACTACATAAGATTTACTTTCACGCAAGCAAAACCTCTGATAGCTACTAGTCTTTATTTATAAACAACGATTCCACATACCCAGCTCTTTCCCCACATGAACGTAAGACAACATAAACTGTTTGTGTTCATAATATAGAAGCTACACGGTTCGCAAGAGTTGTCCTCAATGAATGCATTGTGTACCTTCCTCCTCCCATTGTTTTCCCAGTGCGTGAGGGTTATACCCTCCGGTACCAAAGAGGTTGTTAGCAAGGCTTGTCTTGATCCCTCATAGGATAACATGTCCGGGGATTTTAATGGGTTGATAATATTATGAATGTATTATGGTTTAGGAAATTGAGAACATGATTTTTATTTCATTTTGGGTTTAATTTGAAATTATATTTTGTTCTTATTTTAACTTGAATCCTTTAAGATCTACTTATGATACCAATTTCAATCCTCGCTTCATACTATGTTGATTTCATATCTCATCTTGGGTGTAATAATCGCAGTATCTTGGGTGTTCGAATTTCCGACCGTGTAAGGAACAAAATGCTGCGCGCCAAAACTAAGATACAAGATGTTGCCCGAAAAGCTGCCACTCTGAAGTGGGATTGGGCCGGACATGTCTGCCGCATGTCAGATGACCGGTGGGCTAAAAGAGCCACTTATTGGGTCCCACTAAACGCAAGGCGACACCGCGGCAGACCAAGGCGAAGGTGGAGAGATGAACTGGATAAGTACCAGAAGGACTGGCCCGCAATGGCCGAAGACAGACTTGTGTGGAAAAGGGAAAGGGAGGCCTTTGCTCAGCAGTGGGACATAAATGGGCTATAAATAAAATAATAAATAATAATCTTGTAAGTTTTCATCCTTCGTCTTTTCTGTTTCAAAATTTTGTCATAGCAGTTTGTTGTGTGTATTTTGCTCTGAGTGGACTGAAAGGGAGAATGTCAGACTTTTACTGGCTAAAGGCGCCTGTGTTTTTTCTATCATCCTGGAGCAGGAGAAGGTAGAAGGTATTGATGATTTCCCATCTAAAAATAAGAGGGCCATTCGGTAAGAAAACATCCTATGTTCTTTTTTGCGGGGTGGAGCGAGAGGGCGTGACAGACTTTTACTGTCTAAAACCATACCCGTGGTCTTCCTCTTGTTGTGCTTTTTGCGTTCTAGGGCCTCAGTTTTCCTTTCAGAAATTCCCCACTAAATAGATTTGGCAAAAAAAAACAAAACATTTTGAGTTTTTGCGAAAAACAGGTGTCTTAATTTTTCTTCCCAATAATGTAAGGTTTACAATAAAATTGTAAAATTTTACAGAGATAACGAGGCAGAGTATTGTGTAAAACGTCTCCGGTGGGCCGTTTGTCTTGCCCACCAGCTGGCACCACCGGCAACAACACGCGAAGGCACGATTAAACAGACAACGTTTTAAAAATCTCAGACAATAATGTTGAATTTAAGAGTTGTGTGAAACAACTTGTGGTGGGTTGAAATTAATTTAATATCTGGTGTAGGTTTGGTCGATAAGATAGGCAGATAGATAGATATATTCTTTATTGTAAACCAAAAATACAAATTACATTAGAAACTTAAAATTAATAGGGTGTCACAATGGGCGGTCTTATCGCTAAAGGCGATTTTTTACAGACAACCTTTGGATGGATTTTATTAGTGATTTTTTTTTAGTGCTCACCTACGTCATAAAAGGAAACCTTGTGCAAAATTTCACGATCCTAGTCCGAGTAGTTTCGGTTGTGCGTTAAATATGTCAGTCAGTCAGTTTCTCTTTTTTATATATAGATGTGACAGAGAAATAGTGATTGATGAAAGCGAAAATTAAAACCAACACGCCGAACTTTATTTTTTCAATGTTGGGGATTTTTACCAGTCTAACTGGGTGAAGTTGTTTATCAGTATTTTACATGGAATCCTATCTAATATGGTAAAACAGTATAGAAGAGAATATCGATGAAAAATGGTGACAAAAAAACCGGGCAAGTGCGAGTCGGCCTCGCGCACTGAGGGTTCCGTACAAACTTACTTAAAATAGTTCAATTCCCGAATTGAGTTACGAAGATTTTTCCGTTTGTTTTTTTTTTATGACGTTACTACAAATTTACAGTTTTCAGCTTTTTCCTATATTTGTGCTATAAAATCTTGCTTCAACCTTGCCCTATTAATTTTGATTCCCTTGAAATTGTCGAAATATACGTTTTTTTGCGACATAAACGGCCGTATCTGTTTTTTTCGTCAACTCAGAAATTTGATTTCTTCACAGCTTCAAGGCTCTATAGACTTGAGTAAATGGTTTTAATTTCAACTTAATACCATCACGTGTTCCCGAGATAAAGGGTCTTGACAGACAGATGGACAACAAGGTGATCTTACAAGGCAATTTTTCCTTTTGAGGTACTGAGCCCTAAAAACTATTATATGTGCTATTCTAGGAAATAATCTACGCGTGTGCCAAATTTGATCAAAATCCCTTCAGTAGTTTTAACGTGAAGGAGTAAGAAATATATTATACACGCACATTCGCCTTTATAATATTATTGTAATATGTGTGTCATATAATATTTCAAGACATGGTTTACCCGTGTTCCAAATTTTATCTTAAACTCTTCAGTAGTATCAGAGTGAAAAAGTATCAAACATACACACACACTTATAAACTAGTGTGCAAAATAAATATCATTTATTTAGAAAAATCTTTTCTAAAGCACACAAAAGCTGCACCAATTGAATTTTTCTAAAAAATAAATTGAACAAAATAAAAAAAATAAAAATAACATTAAAACGTAACATCAAAGTGTTTTAATAACAACAAAAACCTTTTTAAGTACAGTGTACAAAGGCGCAGAATGGCGTAGCAAAAAAAATCTGACTACTGTTTTTAAAGCACGTTCCACTGTACTAAGCTCCTCTATTTTTTCCCCTGTATTTTTACCGTTAGACTTTTCTCCTTTTTTTATTACCTGCACCTGCAGACAATGTTAGTCCTTTAGTCTTACAAAAGGGGATCTGTGTTTCTTCTGTTAATACTGAATTCTAATTTACGAAAGCAATGCTGTTAATTGCATTTGGGGATCGAGATTTGTTTTTAATTGTGACGTAAAATGTAGTTGTTTGTACTACGTTTAAACTGGATTTATTTATTGTGAGTGAATCAAATTGGAGTGTGTGCTTTTAGTAGAAACCCTTTCATGGTCCTGCGTTGGGTTTCGTTTGTAGTTTTCTTTAGTTTTAGTGGTTGTACTAAAGTTTAGCGCCTGTTTTTATGTACTTGGTCTAGTGATTTAAGAACTTGGTTTTTTTTAATTCAATCGTATAAAAGCTGGAGTGATATTGGCTGGGGAATATTTTAGGTTTCTTTTTCGTTTTGATTACGGTATAAAAAAATAATAAATTATACTATTTCTTTTTTTATTTCTTTATTTTCGGATGTTATATTATTTCATTGTTAACTATGTATTTTGTGTGTACCAATTTTCCTTTTACTTTTACACACAGTGTCTACATCTCTATTTTCTCCAACTCTCCTTTCGCAGGTATGCTGGAAGAGATTTCTTTATAAATAAGCATCACCTTTGTACTATTCTTCCGATTCCTTCTTCTTTTCTTTTATTATTGTGTGTACATAAATTGTTAAATAAATAAATAAATAAAAACAAAGGAAAAACACTGCGCGTCGTATTTTCTAGTAGCAATTGTTATGAATTCAATTATGAATTTACCAATTATGAAAAATTTTCGTGGACAATTTTGCGATTTCGTTTTTTTTTTTACTTTTGACTACACAAATATGATGAGTAACGGGTACGGATAGAGCCCTAGCAAAGGACGCGGCCGATCGCGTGAGGCAACGGTCCTTACGCTCCAACTGCCGCCGCCGGGATTCCGATCCCGATTTCCGGCCACCGCAGGCGCGGGCGCCGACTGACCGTCCGGTAACCGGACCGAGTCCAAATCGTCGACGGCGCGTACTGTTCCACGCGCGCCTCAAGGAGATGTCAGCAAATCGTAGGGGCCCAGCAGGGTCGAAGCCTACTGGGGCCACGGGTAGTGTGAAAGCGAAACCCGGGGCCCTGGGACGAAGGCAACGAAGGAACAGGAGTGGGTTTTTAGTCAGTAAAAGTCTGACACTATCTTGCGCTCCGCCCAAGAGCGGGATTTGTCATAAGATGATTTTCCAACCCAATAAAAAAAAAAAACGCGTGAGGGGACGGATATCCTCACGCCCCAGCCTCCGCGAACCCGACCCCAACTTCCAGCCACGGTAGGCTTACGGTCGACGAGCAATGGCTAGCTCGCCGTCCGCTCATTCTATAAGAACCGAGCCCAGTCGTCGACGGCGCATAGTACTCCACGTGCATCTCAAAGAGATGTCAGCAAACCGTCGGGCCACTAGAGTCGATACAAGCCCCTACATAAGGAAAAGTACGAAAAAGATACTCGACCTAGAACGAAAAAGGCAACAGAAGGAACATAGGCGTGATTTTAGTCCGTAAAAATCTGACACGCTTTCTTGCTCCACTCTAGAGAGGCAGAAGTCATTAAATGATTTCCCGCCTGAAAAAAACACCATTATATCATATTTTTTACACCGTGTTGTCTTACTGACTAAACAATAGAATAATCAAAATTCCATTTTTATTATGGCCAGCTCTCAAATTAGAATATAGCACGGGTCGTATCAATCATAATAAAAAAGACAGAGTAGATTAAAATATAAAAACAGCCCCTTTTAACAGACCTCGTTACACCATTTCACTCTTATTTTCAGCTTTTTTAGCAGAATATATTAAAAACATAGTACGATCCATGACAGTGCGTGTTTAATATTAAATATACGCAGTGCACACTCGCTGTTTCAGATACGTCGTAAAAATTCACGAAACGTCGGTCATTCGCTTTTACGGTCCGCATGAGTCCGCGTTCAGATGGGACGCAGTAGGCGACTGCCAGCCGGTTGCCCTGAATTATAGGGCCACTTTTTGTTGGTTGGATGGCACGTGCCTTTGAAAAGGTTTCGGTGCTTTATTATGCAGGAGTCTAGTCTTTTTGGATAGTTTTTATCTAGTTTATGGTTGACGTTCTTTTTTTGGAAAGCTGCACTAAGCACGGGGAATCTTTAAAGGTTGCCGATGACAGTATATTTTGCTTAACAAGTTGTAAATGATAATGATTCTTCTTCTTAGTTGGTACACTCTTGCCAGAGTGATCATGGTCATCATTGTGAATCACGATGAGTGATGATCTTGGTAATGCGGCGCCATTCGTCGCGGAATGTAGCTTTCTGAATACCTACATTCGAGCACTTAATTGCCAATCGGTAATGATATGAATAATTTGAAACGTAATTTTGCAAATAGTTTACAAGCAACACTTTTAAACGTCAATTTGTGTTACAAAAATCAGACAGCAATTACTTGTTTGCTGTTCTTGATGTTTTAAACGAGTCTAATTTACTGCTTTTATTGTCAGTCACGCGCTGAAAATCACTGTGTAATCAGATACGTTTATCTGATTACACAGTGATTATGTTTTGAATAATTGCTGTCCGTTTTCAAAATTTATTACAATTTCGTGCAAATTTTGCTACGTAGAAGTGCCGCATTCTTGTAAAAATTTTGCATAAGACTTATTATTTGATCTACATTTTATCTTAAAGCACTTTCTAATGTAAACAAAGGGATCAGTCGCAACATCTGAACTCGCCATTACAAGTCGTAGAGATGTGCTGAATTTTTGACTGACTCACGTGTTTTTTTGTACATTTTACGGTCGTGTAGTGGGTACGTTTATGTTTTATGGGCACCACTAGTCCGGGTTACGTTATAGGGATGTTTTCTTTTGAACTTTTAATTGAGTTAAGAGTTCTGACGGCTTGACGTGCGAAGAGTTTGTCGAAGTGTGATGGGTGTTCTAGTTTCGATAGCCTTGTTCCCGTGTGTGTTTTGTATCGTTTTTTTATTAGATTCCGTTCAGGGTATCGATAGGTATAGAGGAAGTTTATTTTGGAGCGTTTTGTTTTACGCCTGAATTTCGGACTGTACGGTCTACACACTCGAAATGAATGAAAGCTATTTTATTTGTTCTTTGATGATAGTTGTTCAAGATTTTTTTCTGAGTTTTTATTTTATTTTGTAATGGTCTTTAAGCTTAGTGGTTTTTGTTTGATGCTTTTCTCGTTTAGATCAGCAGGCCTAGCCAAGTTACGACCCTTTTGAACGCCTCGGATTCCTTTGTTCTGACCACGTGACTTAACGTTAAGATGTCATTCTCATACATTTGTAGTTTTCTACTAGCGTTAACGATTGTTAGATTATCAACTTGGCTAAGACCTCAGGAATGTTATGAAGCTCCGTAACCAAAACCGATATAAAAAATTCGGGTAAAGGCGGAATCTAAATGACTGACAGGTTACGAGAGGTTTATACTTGTGTTGCCCGGCATTATTTGTTTATAATACTGTACACTAGATATTAAAGTCAAATTTTTCTCTTTGTATTTTAGTCTTATAATTTTTATATCTGTAACTGAACCTATCCGAAACTAGCCGGATATTCTGCCCCTCTAGCCAAGTTACAACCGTTTGAATTCGTCATCTCGACGCTCAGTCACGTGGTCAAAACAAAGGAACAAGAGGCTTGGCCGACTTGAGGCGATCAACGAAAAGAGAACCGCAACGAAACGGTTGTAACTTGGCCTAATGTTATTCTTTTATCCGTATGCGTATCTAGATGCGAAATTTCATATCCATAACATCACGGTAAACTGCGGTTTTGCTGACATCTCTTTGAGGTGCGCTTGCCATTAATCAAATCACAATTGAATAGTTTGACGTAGGTATTCAATTTAAATATAGAGATAATCCTTTATCTTCGACAAACGTAATAAAATTATACCTAACTACTATAAAAAGCAACGTTTTCCTGTCTATCCGTCTGTCAGCAAAGCCATTATAACGTGAAGAGGGTCGTAAACTCGAATCATTAAAAAAATGCTGACCTTCAGATGAACTCCGACTCCCGTCTTCAACGCTGTCATAAGAAACTCGTCTAATACTATGTACTAGAAAAAGTGTCTGTAAGTTCACAATGGTGTCGATTCTATAATCGTCATCGACCTCCTCCTTAGTCGTTCATTCTTGATAGAGTGGTTTATTTATTAATTAAATACTTTGTGCACAAACGTACAGCGGCGGACTTAATGCCTTAGGCATTTTCTACTAGTCAACCTTAGGGTGATGTAGAGATATATAGTGGTAGGTGCAATAAAATAGATAGAAAAAGCGGATAGGTACAAAAATAGATATACTAGCATAGCATAGTCAGCCTTTTTTTAATGTTCCCACTGCAGGGCCTCAGGCCTCCTCTCTAGGAGAGGGAATGGGCTTTAATCCACCACGCGGGCCCAGTGCGGGTTGGTGAATGTCGCAAGTCTTCGAATTTTTGGTTCTAGGACATGCCGGTTTCCTCACGATGTTTTCCTTCACCGTTTTGAGAGCAGTGGTGATGAAATAAATTACACAAAGTAATGCGCCTGGCTGGGTTTGAACCCGCGACCTACAACTCGTAAGTCTGGGCCGTGGTAATAGATATACTAATAAACAATAAATATAATACATACACAAATTAATAAACTATCTACGTATATATCTACACTAATAAAGTCAAACAATTGGTTCAAATCGACAATTTGAAAACATTAACGCTGTGATGACACTACTGCCAACTTCTTACGAATTAGCTCGCGAACTTTGGTTTTGAATGTTAATCGATTTGTTGCCATCCTAATCTCCTGAGGGATGGTTGTGGTTGACAATGTTGCAGTTTCGTTGGCGAGTGAGGCAACTGCGATGGGTCTCCACTTAGGCTCTTGTGTGTCTTGTTGGTTTATGGCGTCTCGGGAACTCTGGACTATAGAGTTTGTGTTGCAGCTCTGATGAGGTCTGCTTAACGCATAGGTGAGCGCCTGCATGACCGCTTCCCCTCCACTTGTCTCTGGCCAACGAGTCGCTCCATGGAACGTTCGTTGCGAACAACGTGACCTATATATTTGAGGATTCATACTTGCACAGTCGACGATATCTCCTCCAGGATCGAGACGTTAGTCCTAAGTGCTGTCCAATGGATCCAAGGTGGTCGCCATCAGCACCACATCTCAAGTGCATCGATTTTACGTCGATCTTTGACGCATACATAACATAATGAACCTTTATAATTTTTCCACTCACCATCATGACCATTCAGCTGAAAGACGTTCACGGTTGGACATAGGTCTTCGCCAAGCGTCGCTACAATTACCGGATCAGTGAGTCTTGCATCTTTCCAATTGCCGCTGTCCTCACCAGGTCATCAGTCCACTTTGTGAGAGGCCTTCCAACGCTACATCACACCTCACACCTCTACCACACACACACCTCTACCGTATGCTCTATGTCCCCACAGAATATTGCCTTAACCACCTAGCTGAATGAAACGAACTCTAATATAATATAATGTTGTTATTACCGTTAAAAGAAAATCTAGCTTCATTTTCTTCCCATAATCTCAACGCTTTTTATCGTATTCTCTCAAGGAATTGCCTTTTACTAAGCCGTGGCCACTACTAAGAATTATATTGCTCTGACCTACATAATAATATCAGTAGGGAACCACATATCAAAAATTACATCACTTATTCCCCCCAGTCCAATTTCCGAATTAAATTTTATAACCCTTGCATGAATAAATAAAAAAACATAAAATACAGAACCATCTACACAAAACAGACATATACAGAAGCTTTGCTCAATGCAAAGCTTGGAGCACAGGCGTAGAGTAGTCAGCCTTTCGGCATTTTACAGGATGCATTTTGAAGAGTATGCGCAAGAATCACATGACTTAATTCCGCTATCACCTTCCTACCATTAGAAAACCCGACGTACGGTGAGTACCCTTAAATTGTTGACACTTCTATGATCCAGATTAAAAGTTTCGCCTCGTCATGTATACCAAAAATCGAAGGACTTGAACAATTAGCCTGCTGCGGTCTTCTCGTCCGATTATAATTTAAGTGCCTTCAAGGCTAGAGTTAACAGACTTTTAATAAACTAGTGCGCTTCAGTCGCAGTCAAGCACTGGTTTAAAAATCATTTATTAAAAAAATAAAGACACCTATGTACTCGTACGAACGGTACGGCGAGGTCAAACACAAAAGCCAGTCGCCAGTGCACTTGGACTTACTGTACATGAAGCGGATCTATGTGTGAGTAAATTTAGGCTTGTTGTACGGAGTTAACCTTCTGAACTATTCTCTGACGGAATCATCTACGTCCATCTCGATTTGCGACCTATAGGGCAGAATACACATTGGACATTTTATGACGTCACTATTGAGCGACAAAAGATTTTACGATCGCATAAATTAAATGCGAACTATCAATCTGAAGCTTAGTTTATTGCCAATGCGACTGAGTAATCGTTCTTTTTAATATTGCGACTATTTAGAACGAATGTATATTAAGTGTTTTATTTTATGCCATAGGTTGCATTTCGCAGGAAGGTAATTTGCAGGCAGTGTGATTTTTAATGGGGTTAAATTGCTGTTTTTTCTTTTACATTCGTGTTGAGAAATTATAGTCTTGTGCGATAATTTGTGTGAACACGAAGACGGCATTTTATTAATAGATTTATAGCATTATTAAAGGAGTTAGGTTTACTTGAGAATTGATATTTGGTTGGTATTGATTAGTACTTATAGGTTCTTTAAGGAAATGAAGGTCCTCCTAACACGCGACGCTTTATTTGATATAAAAAAAAACACAAATTGTGTGAATGTGAACTTTTCACATGCACATAAGGCTTTTATGCTAGAATTATAAAAACAAAAACTAATATGAAGATAGCTCAAAAATATAGTATAATAATGCTACTGGGATTATGATTAAAACGAATGAAATGAACGAGATGAGATTGAGTCACACCCGATGTGCTCTCCGAAATTGTAAAGATAGTTCGCGATACTTATACGTTGCAATTACGCTAGCAAGTTTATTATTATTCGGTGATTGACCTGAACAATTAGATTGTACGAAATTATAGTCGAAATTAATTCACCACTGACCTTGTTTCATACCAAAAAAATACTAAGCAAATAATTTTAAAACCCTCAAACGTAAATATAATAATTTCTCTTTGAAACAAATTTTCGCTTCAAACTTTCCGACCCCACTAAATTACTAGGTAGAAGTAGGTACCTAGTAATTTAGTAGAATGTTAGAAAATCTCATGCGACACCGAAACGTGCAGAACTTGCTAACACCCACAGAAATTAACGCGAAATCGTTAACTAGCCGTCACTCATAAAAACTCAACATAAAAATATGCGGCGTCATTAAAATAACCGTGAAACCCCATTAAAGCTGCGACTGAAATTCGCGTCGCATCACACGACGTCATTTTAATCGCAGACAGGCTTTCCAATTAGCGCAGCTTTGCCTGTCACTCATTACTGCTATAAGCCCACGAAAATCCCCCAGTGTGACACAACAGTTAGGACCACGTTCCGTTCACGCGAATGCTTGATATTTTTTTAATCAAGGACCCAGCCAAAGGAGGGAAAGTTTTTGATGTAGATTCATTTGTCACAAACATGCCAAGCGTATGACACTTGCGGATGACGAATAGTGTGTATGCAGCCTAACAAACGGCTTTGTGCCACCATTTTGTCATTTAAATTCTAATTTTAAAACCACAGAGCCTGTTTTGACAGTCACAAGAATTTGATTATAGAAATCAGAATCAGAATATTTGATCATTCAAACTCAGGACACGCCACAATCATAGTGATAATCCCCACTTTGAGGACTGGCTAGAGAGGCACCACGGAGTCCTCACCTTCCGCATAACACAGATCATCACCGGACATGGTAAATTCGGAAGATTTTGGATTCAAGTGGAAAAACGCAAGGGGGTTAGTCAGAAGTCGCTAAACAATCTCCGGCTACCAAAGGCGCGGAATTGCAGACGACGAGCAATGGGTAGCTCGCCGTACGGCCGTTCAGTACGCCCGCTAGGGCCATGGAGAATTTCTGAAAAGGAAACATAGGTAGGTTTTAGTCAGTAAATGTCTGATGTACCTTCTCAGTCCACCTTAGATCAGGAAAAGTCATTTCCCACCTCTCAAAAAAAATGTTTTTAAACCATACACATTTTACATTATTATTCCAAAATTATTACGCTAAAATAGTGGCTATATTTCCGTGAATTATTTAAGACATCAGTCGCAGGCTGCGCATAGAATTTAATGTTCGAAATGTAAAATCAAATTTTAACGTTTATTATACATTTAAAGCGGCGAGCGCGCAAATGAACTGGCAGCTTTAGCACTTATTGGTCGAAATCAAATTGAAATAAAACGTAATTGGCGCGATTAATTCAAATCCTATAATATCGTCGAGCTGTTAATTTACCAAGTTTATTACAGCTTGTTTGATAGCAGTCGGATAGTTTAAAGTTATTTTACTGCATTGCTTTTTGTGAGTCGACTTTCATTACATTGTACTTACATAGTTATTGTAGATATGGTCCATACTTAAATTAGATACTGTAAGTTAAGTATTATTTTTTATTTATATTTTTTTATAGCTTTTCTTATTAGTGACTAGCTGGTAAATTCAGGTCATTTTTCTGTCTGTGGGGTTTTACGTAAGGTATTCTATTTCTGGGAAGTCATAAAAAAAAAATATGAAGGCTGAGGCGGGAGCTACGCTCTGCTCCCGGCTTAGCCTTCTAACTTAATCCATCCATGACGTGGTGCTTTAAAATTACTTCACCCTGCTCTCGTCTGTTTTACCGGCTGCGCATTCGGTATTGTATAGAATACCAAAGCAAAGTATAAAATAAATACTATTTCAAACATTACCTATGCATTTTATATATTCTATACATTGCCTAGGTATTGTATAGATTGCCGGTAACATATCTATTTCATTTCATTCAATATACCATCACTGCCTACTCCAACCACAAGGCGTGAAGTATCTCATTATTTGAGCCCAATACGTGACCCAGCTGTCACAGTGTACACCTTCAGATACAAATGCATATAATATACATGTATCTGTGTGTAACAACATCGTATATACAGCTGTCGGGTGCAGTTGTCAGCTATACGGTGAAATTTGTACAGTTGGAAATATTTTGTTGCGTCTTGTAATTTAGATGGTGAATGTATTGTAGACTAGAATTGTTACTGCCTTGTATGGGTATAGTAGGCAGGTTAGCAGTCGTGCAGCTGAGCTTAGGATCCTTGTTCAGCTATTGTTAAAAAAACCCTGGCCTGGCTGCTTCTGTAGCAAGCAAGAAAAAAGTGTTAATATTCGTTAACACATATTCGTTCGTATGTTTATTGTTATTCGTGTGTGTGTGTTTGTTGTGTTTATTATATATTGTTTAATATTGTTATGTTGTTTATATATTGACGAGTGACAGGGCAGAGTGGAAGAAAAAAACGTGTCGCCGACCCCAAATAACACGGGACAAGGGCAGGAAGATGATAATGATGATGAATATTCCAGACCGAATTTCGATAATGATGACCAGTCTCGACTGAGATAAGCCAGATACTTAGGATATATTACAGTATTGTGCACACTCTCGGTCTTTACTTCAATAGTAAATATAATAGATAAAAAATGAAAATACGATATTTTTGCCATTATAAGTAGTGTGATTAATATAGGTAATTCCTTTAAGTAAACACAGAAAAACAGAACTATCTAATAATTTTACGCAATTTGAAATAAACTGTAGTCATTATTTTGATAAATTGACACATGTGACAGCATCTCAATACACAACACTCAAGTTCATTACCGTCTGACACTAATAGACGCGCCGGCTATTAGTATCAGATAGTCATGACATGACTTCATGAGCATGAGTGGTCTTCTCAATCGATTTATAGCTTAATTCTAAGTGCGTATTGAGCGTGGAGTCTGATTCTCGGGTCGAGCATGAAGTATTAATGGGTTTTTTTCAGTTAAACATTTCGGGTCGACTGAGTAGCAAGCTATCCGTTGCTCGCCATCCGCAAGCCCGCCCATAGGGTGACCGGGATTTGTCCTGCGACTCGCGATACTCGAGTGTGCTCCCGAGTGTCTCACTTGCTTTGTAGAAAGAGTTGTTCCTTTCCTATTCCCTTTCGCTTCGGAACATGGCATGAACCAGGGCCGGACGTGATAGGTCGTCGGCGTTGATCGTCTCCACAAGAACATGGTGGTATTCTGCCCAATAATATTTAAGAATTCGATAAAAAAAACTGTAAAATTTAAATATTTATAATAATAATAATTCATTTATTTCTTAGTATAATATGGTGCATACAAAATCTTTATATTAAAAATATTTCACATAGGTACCGTATATACATCGTTGCCGGTGTAGAAATATTAAAAATTGTACGAGTAGGTATTAAAGATAGGATTTTTCATACAATGTCAAGATTGGCACAATTTTGATATATTATATTATTATATATGAATGGAATGTCACAATTATCACACAATAATACTAATCACTTAATGTCAAATACTTAAAAACTTAACAAATAAAATACAAGTCAAGAGGTACACACAAAAATATTGATAAAAAAATATAATATTAAAATTTATAATTTAAAAATTCATTAACTGAGTAGAATTATCAAGAAGCCAGCCAAATATAGTTTTTCTTAATTTATAAGTGGGCAACACTCTGATTCGTGAGGGTAACTAGTTAAAGATTTTGCATGCCATGCAATTGGAATTCCTGCTTTACAAATGCAGTCTCTGGTTAGGTGCAAGTAATTTATTTGGGCTACTGCTTTTCAATCTTTCTGAAATATGTTCATACAATTGAAACCTTTTTATAAACATACAAACTTCAAAATGTACAGGCAAGGAAGTGGAAGAATTTTCAGTGATTTCAATAATGGCTCACAATCAATAAAAAAAAACATCATTAAGATCAAGCTCCGAATTTAAAACTCCATACTTCCGGATTCAACCACAAAATTATTTAAATTCACATAGCAGGAACACTAAATTTTATATACCAACACACACGAAACTACAATTTCATAGTCACGTTACAACAACAATGTACCAAAATTCCGGCTAACACAGTCCGACATTGTCGCTTAGTGTGAATGCGGCCTTATAACCCTTAATTGCGCACAAAATTAGCTGCGCGCGGTATAATAATGCGCAGGTGTAATAATACGCGCGTGTAATTGTGCGCACATGTGTATAATATTGCGCAAATGTTGATAATACTGCGTACCACTGTAAACACGTTCTTCATATGCTGTATTCATGTATATTCAAGGTATTTGGACTGATATAATCGTGATGCTATCTATTAGAAAAGTGGGAAGTTAAAGACCGAGTTCGAAAACGAAGAATGAGAATTAACTAGAAATTAACTAAAGCATTCAAATGACATCCAGAAATGTATAATTTATTGTATTGTATTCTGCAATAAAGATTTGACTTTGACTTTGACTTTGAGAACGAGTAAGAACTTAAATATGTTGGACAAAATACGAAAACAAATATACAAACTTATAACAAAAAAAAAAAATGTTTTTTGAGAAGTATTTTCCTAGTTAGTAAGTCTTTGTGCTATGGACATTTTCATATATGCGAGCAAGATCAGACAACAATATCTCCGATGCTGAGACATAGGCCTTCTTTCTGGAGAGGGAATGGGCTATAATCCACCAACGGACCCAGTGTGGACTGGTAAAGTAAAACGTATAGTGTATACTCTTCACACTTCTAAAAAGTGCTTTATGTCAATACCAGTTACATAATATTAGCTTTCGCAAGCAGCTTTGCCCGTATGAAATAAGAAAATTGTCCTATATCACATTTTTATGCTATTTGAGGGCACAGTTAAAGTTCGTGTGCCAAATTTCACCCAAATCCATTTTAGCTTGCCTAAAAGTATTCACTCTTGACTTAAAGACCCCTAGGTTATAAGCTATCAGGAAACAGACTCCGGCAGGTAATTCCACTCCTTAGCTGTACGCACAATGAATGTGTTCCTAAAATGCTTTGTGCGTATGGGTGGGATATCCACTATGTACCGGTGGCCCTACCTTCAGCACAAACAAACTCAAATAATACAAACTTTCAACTTTATATTATAAAGTGCGTTGTGATTTCTAGTGCTGTTTTTCAGCGAGAATATTTTTTTTATAATTTAAATTACCTATAAAGCCCCAATATTACGAAAGAAAAATACTCATTAAAATATTTAATTTTAATTCCTTGTTGTACAACCTGCCTTGCCTCTGCAGCGACAGGGTTACTGACCCGGGTATAATGTATACTGCGAGTACCGTGCACCGTCAAGCTTGCTACAAGTTACTATTAAGTACTTATATTTCCGTGGATGAAAGCAAATTGTTCAAGTTTCTCGTATTAATTTCAGTAATAAGGATAGGCTGTTTTGTTATGGATTTTTTAAACTTAATTTAGAAGCTGTTATTTAACTTGCAATTGCGTTAGTTTGGGTGTGAAGATGACCGATCCGTCACGCGTCTGGCCGTCTTCTTCGCTAGCATTACTGCTTCGCAGAAGGGGGCCACCGCTGCCCATTCCCCCTCGCTTCGAACCAGGGCCCTGAGCGAGGGGTCACCAGCACTGTTCGCCCCCAATAGGACACGGCATTGGCCCGCCCAGGCTGAGTACATCTCAACGGTATACTTCACCGTGTACTCTGGGCGATTCGCACAATATGACACCCAGAGTGGTACATAGGTGGACTTAATACAATAAGCCGTTTTCTACCGGTCAACCTTTGAGTTAAAAAAGTACACTATGATAGGAGTGCAACAATAAATAAAATGTCCGTAAAGCAAATAAAAAAATATTCCCCAAAACCAACTTCCTCATGGTAGCATAAAAGAACCCGTTTCCCTTATCCTCTCTTTAAACTCCTCCCACAAAATTTGATGCGCATTACGAAAAACATATTCCCCCTTTTAACAGCATCTTCCCCCACTACTTTATTTTTATATTACGCATTAATTCACAAAATTTAAGCGAAAACACACTTTTTTCGCACTCAAGGTAAGTGGGTACAGTCTTGCACATAATGTTTTACAGATTAGTCAATAATAACATTGATTATAATACAAAAAGTACCCTAGTTAGTTTTAGGATTAAGATAACAATACATATAGACACTAGTTTTTTTTATTGACAAATCGCGTTTGACCATTATCAACTGGATTACCATGGCGTTTAAAGTAAGATTGTTTCATTCTTATTCCATTGTGGGTAAGAGATGGCGCTACACAACCTGTATAGCTCTGTCTCTTACCCACAATGAAATAAGAATGAAACAATCTTATTTTAAACGCCATGATAACCCACCTAACTGACGGTAAGCAAAGTTGTGACCGACCTTGTAGCACGCTTGCTTAAGAATAAAATAACTTTACGTCAGTTAAGAATTAACCTTATATTACTTAGAAGCAACCTATTCATTCTTGACGTAAAGACCTTTATATTGTAGCTATCAGTAAACACAGACTGTGTGTGCGAATAAGTCTAGCCTAGATTTATTTCGATCGAAATATGTATTTGTGTATGAGACGAAGTTTTACTATTAAATGGCTACTAATATAACATTTTGTAAATACCAAAAGACTGATGTCCTAACTAAATAAAATAATGTCTACATTAAAAAAATATTTGATAATGAATTCCAATTTTTTTTAACCGACTTCAAAAGAGAGAAGGTTCTATGTTTGGCTGTATATATTTTTTTTAATGTTTGTTCACCGATTTCTCCGTCAATTGTACACTGATTTTGAAAATTATTTTTTTTTTCTAAAATGTAAAAAAAACACTAATACTTGCAAAATAACTTTAATTTCAGAAGTCTGTGTTAAACAACGAAGATTCAAAACTATTATAGAAACACCGACTTTCGAAGTTAAAGGTATTTCGCACTTTTTAGTGTTTTTTTTACATTGAAGTCGGTTTTAATTTTTTTTTGTAAAAAGTACATACATATATAAAACAGGTCGTCGCATAGACGCATCGTGCCAATATGTCCAAGCGTTTTTATTTGAGCTGTGAAATTCTCAAATAACTTTCCGCTCTGGGTGGAGCGAGACACACTCCCTGTGTTAGTGTGCATTTACTGTCTAAAATCCACCTATGTTCCTTCAGTTGCCTTCTGTATTCCAGGGCCGTGGTCTTTTGAGTAATCTCGCAGCCCGTCTGAGCAAAAGTAATTGGCTTCATACAAATCTTTGCTGTCGACTGTACCAGCCAACTTTGCCCAACTTTTCACTTACAAAGTTTACTTATTGTTACGATACAATGTTCCCCTTTATTTAATACACTTTCTTTCACTGTTTGTCTAATAAAAACTTATGTAATTTTATTGGCATAATATTTGCTTGGAGTTGGCGCGTGTGCGACGCATTTACCAAATGTTTCACTGTTTAGTTTGCATAATGTTGCTTAGCGTGTGTTGTGTGTTTAATAAATAAGTTTTGTTTATATGTAGGTAGCTATTTTTGAAGGAGAATGTGTCTTTTTGAAGGAGAAAGTATCGTGTGTAACGGTAATATCAGTTTCATTGTTTTTTAGCTGCAATATTCATTCGAATGACATAGTAAAAATTGGTTTTTAATTCAACTAAATAATACTTTTTTATAGAATGATAAAAATATGACTTTAATATGTTGAATTCACATGGAGTAGAGAGATTGGAGACTGGCAAAATGTGGGTACTATAGGGTACAGCGTTAACGATCATAGAAAAGTCAGCCCCCCTAGCCAAGTTAGAATTGTTTCGTTTGCGTCGAACGCCTCGAGTAGGCCACGCCTCCGATTTCTTTCGTTCCGACGTCATCTTAACGCTCAGTCACGTGGTCAGAACAAAGGAATCGGAGGAGTGGCCTACTCGAGGCGTTCGACGCAAACGAAACGATCGTATCTTGGCTAGGGGTCAGGTATTACCCTCGCTTGTGATCACCATTAGTGCAGGTTTGTGATTATGATTAGCTCGCCGTGCAGTCACCTGATGACGACTCAGGCTCATTCTTAGACTGAGCCCAAGTCTGTTAGAATAGAATAAACTTTATTGTACACCTAAAATAGTAATAAAACTTTTACACAAACTTGAATATATGGGTACAAAGGCGGTCTTATCGCTGACAGCGATATCTACCAGACAACCTTACCTCTGTTGTCGAAGGGCGCATAGCATTACACGCGCACCTTGACTAGAGGTCAGCAAAACCGTAGGTTCCCAGCAGAGCCGATGCCCGCTATCTAATGCTGCATCTGAATTTACTGGAAGCTGACCCCTACATAATTGCTAAAAGACATTTTTTTTTTATATTGTTGGTAGGTTCGAGCTTGACGATGGAGCGCGCTTACCTAAAAGCAACCTATTCACTCTTGACTTACAGACTTCCGGGTTGTAGCCATCAAGAAACGCCGATTCCGGCAAGGAATTCCACTCCTTAGCTGTACGCACAATGAATGTGATCCCAAAACGTTTTGTGCGTATAGGTGGGATGTCCACCGTGTACCGGTGGCGCATTGCCGTACGCCTGATGGTCGGATGATGGAACGGGCTAGGCGGAATTAGGTTATGCAATTCCGACGTATACTCCCCGAAATGCAACCGGTAGAAAACCGACAGGCTAGCAACTTGGCGTCGATGCTCAAGACTTTGAAGCAACGAACGCATCATTGCCAATGATCCTCCTGGCTCGCCTCTCGATTGCCTCAAGTGCATCAAGCTGGTATCGGGCAGATCCGTCCTAAAGATGAGAACAGTACTCCATACACGAACAAGCAGATTAATGTTAATTCTCTACCCACATTTCAAATTTTGTTCCACTCCGTCATTAATAAAAAGACACTCTGTATAGACCTCCCTCAGACAACACAGGCACAATATAATGTTATACATTTACCTACAACACGACATACTTAAAAGGTCATCAATAACACATTAACTCAATCGTAATTAACACATAAAACACACATCCGATCAACACAAACCCCACCCCGCCATGTCCACAATTAATTCGAAACCACACAAATTAACATTCACCGTTAACACACACCCACATACACAGATGTACAAATGCCGACAGGTACACTGTATCTGTGTGTATGCACCTACACCTATGTATGTATGTACATACATACACTCTGCTCAAAGTAGCGAGAGGACGGCCACAATGTACCCACAAACGCTCGGCCTACTAAAACTCCAGATGTACTAAAAGGTTGACTGTTGTACAACGCATGCTAACTTATGGTGCAAGTTATGGGCGTTTTTATTCTAATTTGTTTAGAAGTTTTGGATGTATGAATTTGTTGTCCAAGTCATTTTCGTATTTTTTTATAGGGTTCCGTAATTCAGAAGGAAAAAATGGAACTCTTGTAGGATCACTTTGTTGTCCGTCTGTCAGTCTGTCTTTCAAAACGCTTTATCTCGTGAACGCGTAAAGGTATTGAGCTAAAATTAAAACCATATACTCAAGTCTCTTGAAGCTGTGGAAAAAATCATGAATTTCAACACTCTCAAGGAAATCGAAATTCATAGGGTTTTCCCGTTGATCTAGAATCTTGAAATTTTTCACGAAGCACGGTCTCATAGCACAAGTATAAAAAAAATCTCAAAACTGTAAATTTGATGTTACGTCACAATAAGTATCTGTTGTGCAGACCTATTTATTAGTTTATCATTTTGAAACACACACACACACAACACATTTACATTTTACATTTTAAATTTGACATTTGTATTACCTAGTTACGTGCTTATAAACACTTATGATAGTAACAAATTTTCTCTTATTTTTTTACAAGTCCTTTATATTTACGAGCCTTCATCCTTTTATTCTACCACGTGCGACTCCTCACAATCATCAACATTTCATTCGAAAGACGTCCATTGCTGGACATAGACCTAAATCAAATGCCGACACAATACCGGTTCTGTGCATCTCGCTACCATCGGATTCCCACTCACAGTATTTCATACAAAGAGGTAAGTCCTTATTCTCTGAAATTGATGAACCAATTTTAATAAAATTCAGCACACATACGCAAGGTCTAAAAAATTAGTTGCGAAAATTATCTAAAACAGACTTCAAACAGATGGTGAGACCAATTCTAATTTATCTACAGAAAGTGAAAAAAAATCAGTCTTTGTTTCTCAGAAAACATTTTTTTTTTAAATGTTCGTACCTAACTTTTTGGACCTAGGTACTGTTGCTAGGCGTATGTATACCAAATTACTTTAAAATCCGTTCATTGACTTTCCAGCATAAGGACTTGTAAGGTGTGTATTTAATACCGTAAAGGTGTCAGTTGTAAGTACACATTGTTAACAGAATATATGGCTATGGAGCTGAAAGGTTCTCAGGTGACGACCGCATGTCGAATATTACAGCATTGAAAGGCTCCCGCAAGGTGAACCAATGATGTAATGAGAATCACCAAAGTCCACAGGGAAGGTCGACGTGCAGAAGAGGACGTCTATCTGTTGAAATGCTTTACTAATTTTATGGGTCCTATGAAGTCCGTGAAGATTCCCGCCCACGTAAATAAACGTACATTGAAAATGAATAAAATATAGGTACTTTATTGTACTCTAAGTTTTTAACTCCACCCACTCTATGAATTTACGAAATTACGGCGAGCATTGGGTAGCTCGCCGTCCGACCGTCCGGTAGCCGGACCGAGCCCAAGTCGTCGACGGCGCGTACTGTTTCACGCGCGCCTCGAGGAGTTGTCAGCAACTGTAGGGACAGTCGCGTCCCAGCAGAGTCGAAGCCTACTGGGACCAAGGGTCTGATTCTGAAAGGAAGCCTCGGCCCCGGTACGAAAGTCGACGAAGGAACAGGAGTGGGTTTTTAGTCAGTAAAAGTCTGACACTATCTCTCGCTCCCCCCAAGAGCAGGGGATGTCATAAGACGATTTTCACACCGAAAAAAAATACCTACTCTATGTATAAACGGGAACTTTTGAACCCTTGACCGTAAAAGGCAAATGAAGGGACGTAGATTTTAGTTAGTAAAAGTTTGACGCACCCTCTCATTCCACCCTAGAGCAGAAGAAGTCATGTTATGATTCCGCACCTCAAAAAAAAAAAACCTTCTCTATGAATTATATAAACGAAGCAATATTCCAGTTACTAAAAGATTTTCTTCAAACGTGTAGTTCGTGACACAGCAGTTTAAAAGCGGGCAGCTAGCCAATATATTGGAAAGTCCATACGTTTAGATTTCCATAATTCACCACTAGAATAAAGGAAGTTGTAGCTATTTGATAACAGGTAATAAATCCATTACTTCAGCAGGCGTTTTTTCTATAGGTACGGTTTATTATAAAAAAATATTTTTGTAAGTATTTTCTTTGTACTATTTTTTATAGCAGTTATGATCGAGTGGTATAGGCTCCGACTTACAGACAGGCGGTTCACTAAGGGTGTTTTTAAAATATCGTGCGGATTTCATCAAACTATTATTAAATATTTACAAAAAATAAAAATTAATTATTATCCATACTATTATTATAAATGTGAAAGTAAGACTGTGTTTAGTATGTCTGTCAGTCTGTTACGCTTTCACGGTTAAACTGCTGAAAATTGAAAAAAAAGTCAAGCTTGAACTCCAAGAATGGACATAAGAATAGAATAAACTAAACAAATAAACAAAAAGTTGCCGTGAGGGCCCACGGCGACATTTTGTAGTGATGCCTACAGCATCGCTACAAAAAGTCGCCGTGGGCGAGGGGACGTTAGGGCCCCTTTGATTGTACACCAAAATAGTAACAAAACACAAGCTACTTTTTATCCATATTCGTCTTTGCGTCCGCATTAACTGACATTCACGCGGACGAAACCACTGGCAGAAGTATATATATATATATATATACATGAGCGTTAGCGGCCCCGACTTACAAGTTGCAGGTCGCGGGTTCAAACCCAACCAGGCGCATTACTTTGTGTAATTTATTTCATCACCACTGCTCTCAAAACGGTGAAGGAAAACATCGTGAGAAAACCGGCATGTCCTAGAACCAAAAATTCGAAGACATGTGACATCCACCAACCCGCACTGGGCCCGTGTGTGATTACGGCCCATTTCCTCTTCTAAAGAGGAGGCCTGAATCCCAACAGTGGGAACTTTATAAGGCCAACTATGCTATGCTATGTTACACTAGCGATGTAATTAAATAAATTAAATACAACTATACTAAAAAAAACTCAACTTTCAACTGAAAAACCTAACTTAATGAAAACGCTTATCTCAGATACCACACAGCCTGATATAGGTCACATCACGCTCACTAAATGAGCACCGACTAATGAACGCGAATCTTAGAGTGGGCTATACATGGTGTTTCCACCGCAATACAGGCTGTGCGCATAATTTGATTGAGTTACAACTTTGCTCAACTTACAAGTTTGATGAAACTCGATTAATAATTTGAGCAACATTGTGTTGGTCTAACGGGGTATAGTGTTGGACTAGATAGTGAGAAAACTTGGAACTTGAAACTCCTTGAACAAAAGTAGTAGGGATTAAGTTTTTGGGTATTTTCGGTGAGGTGTACTTCTGAGTCTGAAATGTTTAAATACTCCGTGAACCAATTTTAAGTAACTTTCTCCACTTTGTACGGATCTCAAGTCTGGCTGGAGATACAAACTACTGTATTTCTCTCTTAATAATATCACAAAATAGATAGATACAGAAGTCAATCTACATACAAAGCGAGCTTGAGCAACGCACACATAGACACCGCTCACGTACGCAATATCTCGGCTCAATTCAGCTCAAAGCGAGCTCGAATGAACTTTTTTGGTGGAAAAATTGGCCAACAGAAAAACCGCACTCAGACAATTCGGTGCCATGCGCTGACCCTAGAGCGATCGCCGAGCGTAGGTAAGAAAAGTAAAGTACATATATGAGATTGACTTCTGTACCTAACTATTTTGTGATAATATCTTGATAATTATTATATTGAACTTAAGCTTTCTAATGACGCCCATTGTGATCGAACACGTTTCAGAACCATAAGTCATGACTGACGACACGGAGTGGACATACTCGTACACTTTCATCTTGAAACACTGTGACTATAAGTCCACAGGGCATTCGCCCTGTGTGCGTATTTGAATCAGGAATGAAGATGTCCTGAATAATCGTCAAACTTAAATGACAGTAGCTAGGGCAGGATATTGCCCGCAGAACAGATCATTCATTTGGTCAATGAGGCCAAAAGGTTCTGGACTAGTGACCGTTTTCTGGAAGACGAAGCAAATGCAGGCCTCCCAGAATGTGGACCGATCCGATGGAAAACCTGGCGAGTTTCGTGGGAATCCGATGTATCTATGCGAAACGAACAAGACCGGTTATTGTGACTACACTTGGGGGAGGCCTACAACAATATTCCTGAGTGTCTGGCTAATCTCAGTTGAGATTAGACACCATAATCGAAATTTGGTCAGTAGCATTTTCACTGTAAAATCTATCTTTTATTTAGTTATAATTTATAGCTTTTGCCCGCGTCTTCACCAAAATATAGCTCTTAAAATATAGCCTATGTCACTCAGGAATATAGCAACTTTCTACCGATGAAAAAATTTTAACAATCAGACCAGTCTTTCAGAGATTACCTCCTACAAACAAAACTAAAAATACAAACTTTTTTATATTATTAGTGTAGATTTCCTCATCTTGTCCAACATTTTCTTTTAATAGCTAAATATTATTCCGAAATTTACCAAAACATTTCTAATTAATTGAATACAATTCCCGGAAAATGTAGCGATACAAGGTTTCGAGAGAGGCAACAAAATATTTGGATACCGGGAAGTAGCAAGCTTGTTTTCAAGAAAAATATATTAATATTAATTTGTTGTAAGTAGTGGATAGATTTACTCGTGCAATGTTCAACATTCAAGGAAATAATCTCGATAATTTGAAGAAACTATGTTTCATGAATTTGTTTTATTTTTTCGGACATTTTGGAGCTTTATTACAGTCCTGAAACGATGGTTTAGCGACAGAGTTTCATTTATTGAAAACTGCAAATACCAATAAATGTTATAAATTACTAGCTTCCGCCAACTTTGGACCCCCGTTTCATCCCCTTAGGGGGTAAATTTCGGAAAATCCGTTCTTAATGGATGTCTACACCCTATAAGGAACCTACCTGCCAAATTTTAAGTTTGTACGTGTTATAGTTTCTGAGATTTCGTGATTGATCAGTGTGTGGTATTTTGCTTATATATATATAGATTATAGCTTTTATATATATATAGGTTAAAATGAGATACAAAAGATTATAGTACAGGGAGGAGAAGTATTTTAGGATAAACGGTCATCATCATAATCTGAGATAGCCTAATCCCAACTGGCTTGAAGTCAGTTTTCAGTCTACTCGGATGCGGTTCAATGCACATGGAGCGACTACCTATTCAGAATCTCGATTAAATGTGCAAGGCTTTTATAGATATACTTTTTTATATTTTTAATATATGAGTTCACGTAAAATAGAAGATATTTAGAGGTCTTTACTGGATTAGTTTTATACAAATTTATGTTTTGATTTCTATAGAAGCCTAGATAATATCCACAAGATAGCTATGTATCCAAAATATCTAAAGAAAGATGTGTAATAACATCATAATTACGTAAGAGGGGTTGTATGAAAATGTACCTCGAGTTGGCCGCTCTTAAATAATAGGCCATCACGACACTTTAAGCATATCTTAAAGAGAGGCAAAATATTTACTTGTCGTCTGTAAGTAAAACATACATCAATAATATAATAATATTCACACAACTATCACACAACGCCGTTTAGTCCCAAGCTAAGCAGAGCCTGTGTTATGAGTACTAGACAACTGATAAACAAACTTAAATATTTCTAAAAACATACATAACATAGATAAATTACACCCAGACACAGAACAAATGATCGTGCTCATCACACAAACATATGTCCTGAGTGGGAATCGAACCCACGACCTCTGGTATAGCAGTCAAGGCCACTAACTACTAGACCAACAGGCCAGTCAATAATAATTTTAATTAAAAAAAATTGAACTTCACTGACGATATTACATTTGCTGGTGCTCGTTCCATGTATCCCCAATCTATACCTACCTGGTACAGCAGACTTATCCTAAACTCCTCATAAAATTTAAATGCCCAACTCATTTTACCTGTTTATTATCAAAATATCGCTATTATCAAGCACCAATGACATTTTATGGACTCTAAAAACAGTTTAATATGTCGTTCACGTTTGGTGACTGGGAGCAACTCATCCGGTGCTGGATGCGAGCCAAACTCGGCCGCACTCTGAAGACTACTTAGTGTAGTCTATATATCATAAGAAAAGAATTGTTTGGGACAAATATTGTAGAAAAAAAATATCGTGCAGTTTAACGGTCAGATGAGACCTGTGATTGGGTCGCTGGTTTTTATCAATCAATCAAAGCATTTACTTTAAATAAATCAGCATGCGTGCAAACATGCACTTTTGGATTGTCAAGAAGTCAGAAAAATGATGCTAATTACACATCCCAAGATTTATATGGAGAAGATATAGAACTTGTGAGAAAGAAACAAAACTTTGCTGAGTGTTGATTAACACTACAAAAAAATCTTCAGTTCCATTTTAATTTTACTGAGATATTGTTTAGTTGCGCAGATACTTGGGATACAAAACTACACCAATTTTTTATCACAATATCCATGGGGAATCAATTTACGAATAATTAAAACAGCCACTGAAGTTTATTCAAAGAAATTACTCCAAAAACTCCTCTATTTAAACCCCAAGCGAACGCATATTGAGCGTCTTAATTATAAGGTATTTATCTAAGAACGTAAATAAGAAGTTCTTCATAAAGAGGTCTGTAAATATCGAAAATAAGCAAACCTTTCCGTTATTCCCTATACAAACCTATAGATATCCACAGGTTAACATACGATACAGACATTTTACGGGAGTTTTTGGCGGGATTTCTTCGAGTGAAGTTCAATGGCTGTTTTCAATTATTCGTAAATTGAATCCTAGTGAATATTGTTTTTTTTTTTTTTTTTTTTTATTCACGATAGGTTCGCGCTTGACCGCCATCTCACCTGATGGAAAGCGATGATGCGGTCGACGATGGAACGCGCTTACCTAGAAGTAACCTATTCACTCTTGACTTAAAGATTACCGGATTTATTGTGATGTAAAATTGGTGTAGTTTTGTATCTCAAGTATCTGCGGAACTGGAAAATATGTGGAATCATTGAAACAGGCGCAGTCTCGGTAAAATGGAGCTGAGAATTTTATTATGTTTTTGGCTACCTCAGCGAAGTTTGCCGAGAAGGCTGACTCTAATGTGTGATACATACTGCAGTGTTTTAAAAAAATAAATAAAACTTGACTTAAAGGTCCAAAGACATTTCACCACAGATAAAAAGTTAAGGGTTCCAATCAATCGTGATCACTGAATCTCATTTAGAATGGCATTATTGGATACTATATTCACAATAAGTTCCTTCCTCCACAGATGTAATACTTAAACCTAACATCAAAAACTCGTTCCAGAATTCAAATAAAAGCCCTAATTCGAACAGCTCTAAACTTCGAAAGATATCCCCTTTTACTGTAACATCAACAAGCAAAATAACTCAAACATGTCGTAATAAATTCCGTATGTCGCTTTCAAACTTTGAATTACTTCTCTATTGAAAATCACCAGAGATCGGGAACTTCGCAATTCGTCCGATTCAGCGACGAACTTAGTCTGCCTTCACGGGTACAATTTTCTTTAGTAGTCAACTTTGGACATACGCGAGTATACGGCAGATTGTAGGAAGATTTAGTGGCTTGTAAAGTTTAGACCAATGATTTATGTGGGTTTTAATCCGATTTGGATTGAGTTTTTATATATTTATGTACTTGAAACTAGACAAAATCCAGTGCGTGCTGCCAGTAATGGCATATGGCTCTGAAACACTAAACACGGCACAAATACACTGAATTGAGAACCTAAAAGCGTAGGCGTAGTAAGAATGAGGATATCCGCAGGAGAACCAAGGTCACCGACATAGCACGAAGAATCGCCAAACTCTAATTTTAGATCTAATTTCGAGAAAGAGGTCAACCGTCGAATCCGACTCGGCTGGGCGGCGTTCGGGAAGCTGCGCGGTGTCTTCTCGTCCGATATACCACATTGTCTCAAGACGAAAGTCTATGACCAGTGCGTGTTGCCAGATGCCAGAGATGACATATGGTTCTGAAACGTGGTCGCTCACAATGGGCCTCATCAGAAGGCTCAAAGTCATCCAAAGGGCAATGGAAAGGCTATGCTTGGAGTTTACTTGCGTGATCGAATTAGAAATGAAGATATCCGCAGGAGAACCAAGGTCACCGATATAGCACGAAGAATCGCCAAACTTAAGTGGAAATGGCCAGGGCACATTGCTCGCAGAACGGATGGCCGTTGGGGCCAAAAGGTTCTGGTATGGCGACCACGTACCGGAAGACGTAGCGTCGGAAGGCCTCCTACAAGGTGGAGCGATGACTTGGTAACGGTCGCGGGAGTCCGATGGATGCGAGGCGCTCAGGACCGTTCATTGTGGTGACACTTGGGGAAGGCCTATGTCCAGCAGTGGACGTCTTTCGGCTGAAATGATGATGATGAGGGTAGTAAGTGAAAAAAAATACTTCGTCAAGCATTACTTTTCGTCTGAAATTCTCCTTCATTAAAAAATACGCTACCATTATCATGGAAATGTATTTCGTCACTACTGACTTTTAACGCTACCTAGTGGTACATAGTAAAATTCCTGCTCCCCATAGGCACAAAGCATTTTGAGAACACACTCATTGTGCTTAAAGTTATAGCGTTGAATTCCTGGATGGCTTCTGTTTCTTAATGATGTAACCAAGAAATATTTAGGTCAAGACTGAATAGGCCACCGTAGGCGCGGGTTTGCGGACGGCGAGCAATGGGTAGCCCGCCGTTCGACCGTCCGATAATCGTTCGGACCAAGCCCAAGTCGTGGACGGCGCGTGTTGTTCCACGCGCGCCTCAGGGAGATGTCAGCAAAGAGGAGGGAGGGGGGAGGGGTTCAGTAGGGTCGAAGCCTACCGAGGCCATGGGTAGTGTGTAAACGAAACCTGGGCCCCTGGGAAGAAGGCAACGAAGGAACAGGAGTGGGTTTTTAGTCAGTAAAAGTCTGACACTATCTCTCGCTCCACCCAAGAGCGAGATTTGTCATTAGATGATTTTCCCACCTAAAAAAAAAGGTCAAGACTGAATAAGATACTTCTAGGCATTTGTGCTTCATCATCAATCAAATCATCATTTACCATCAGGTGAACCAAGATGGTCAAGCGTGAGCTTATCAATAACAAAAAAGCAACACATTTCTGTAACAAAACTGAAAGCATTTTATTCTACACCATTTCTGCTTAAAGTGCCGTTAGATATCTACTCCATATATCCTAAGGCCATGAAAATATTTTATCCGTATCGAGATGCAATATTCGTGTTGGCTGCAACTGCAATCCGGTGTTAATGCATGATAAAGCACGACGCATCGAGTCTGATTGCTTGAGCGTAAGTTATGGCTGGACGTTAGCGTGTCAGTGTTGCCATAATAGGTTTGTTTATTCACGATTAGGCCATAGAATGAAGGCTGTGACATGATCGATAGGAGCGACACTAAAACTGGGTTGGATTTAATAATGTCTTTTATTACGTATTTTTATTTATTTATTTTATTATTTATTTAGACACAAACACACAGAAGAGGTATTTTAATAATAAAACTTGTACAAAGTTACTGCTTATTTCAAAAAGAAATTTCTTCCAGCAGACCTGCGAAAGGAGAGATTTTATATTATTTTAATATAGATTTTTTTTTATGACTGGAATTTCTTGGTATGTTATGTGCTTTTATACATTTTGTTATAAACATAATTTTAAGTATCTACTCTACTAACAAAATATGGATCTTGCATCATAATGAAATAAAAAAAAAACACATTGTCACACACGTTGTCACATTTTATTATTAATAAATATTATTAATAAAATGTGACAACGATACTGTAAGGCGACGCGTTTTACAGTAATGTTCTATCTGTTGAGCAAGTAAAAAGTATGGTGACATATTTTTGCATCGTTTACAATCTGTGGAAGTCTTAATGCTATCCTACTTATATTACTTGTGATATTTTTGGTACAAAAATTGGAGAAACTGAGTAAATAAAAAACGCAATATATTTTTTTAAGATTTGATTTCTAAAATAGTCAAGGTGTTTAACGTTTTGTACCAAAATATCAGGACACTGTTAGTGTTAATCAAATTTTTCTGTACAAGAAAACCTTACATCTGTACTTACCCATTTTTACTTCAGATTAAGCCTGTTTCGGGCACTTAAAACAATTTTGACTTTTACTCAGAAATACATTACGACTTAGATTGAAGTCCGACTCTTAAGTCAAGACGACACTGACTCTAAAAAAGAAAAATGTTAAAACTTACAACACTAACCTACTCCCATTTAAATAAAGAACAGAAAAACTAATTCAAACACAAAGCCACCTTAAAATAGAACACAATAAACTTTTCTAATCCTTCGAAACTCATTCGTTCCCAATCCTCGGGCTATAAGAGCCACAAACTCGTTTTGAATAGCAATACTGAAGGAATTGGTTCATTCGTTCCGTTCTGCGTACGTACCGAGAATGTCCCCCGCATTGATTTGTACTGAGAGGGAGTGATTGAAAACGTTGCTACTCAGTACTGGCTGTTTTAGAAAATATGTGTTCTGTTTTTGAAATGAAGTATCTTTGTTTTTTTAAGGTTCCGTACCTCAAAAGGAAAAACGGAACCTTTATAGGATCACTTTGTGGTTCGTCTGTCTATCTGTCTGTCTATCTCGGGAACATGTAGAGGTATCAAGTTGAAATTAAAACCATATATATATTCAAGTCTGCGGTTCCTTGAAGCTGAGAAAAAATCAAACTAAGCTAACGAAAAAAAGAGATACGGCCGTTTATGTCACAAAAAACGTTTATTTCGACACTCTCAAGGAAATGAAAATTCACAGGGTACTTTCCGTTGACCCAAAATCCTGAAATTCTGCATTAAGCATTTTAAAGAATTGATATAGGAATAAATCTAAAAATAGTTAATAAAAATTCTCTCTATTCGGGAATTAAACTATTTACATTGATAAATTGGTACAAAACCCTTAGTGCGCGAGTCCGACTCGCATTTTCCCATTTTTTTTTATCGCTGACAATTTTTATTTTTTGTTTTCGTAATCAAAAATGGCGCTGCTCGAAACATTACTCATATTTTACATTATTTTATAATCAAAAAAGGAAGACAGATACTGTGTTTTTTTAGCCGCAAATGCACACTAATTTCTTACTAAACGACAGGTCACAGAAACAATAGTACTGCACCTTTAGTTCCATAGCTAACCGAAAGTCTGTTAAAGAATAAAAATACGAGTAAAATAGTTTCAGCAAGAAAATAACAAAATATCTGGTTCTTCCATTTCCGTGCTTCGCCTGACAAATTCTAAACTCACGTCCAATGGACTGCGAATCGATGGATCGAATCGCTATGTCTTATGAATCGAAACATCCAATGAATCGAATGTTGATTTCATTTAGATATTCTGCATCTTATTCGTTCCTTCTACGATTTTGTTGATCGAAAGTAGAACTGAATTTCTAAATTCAAAATAAAATATTAGTAGATTACTAGAAATATAGTGAGACGCATTTTGTTTAAACTAGCAGTATAGAAACTCGTTCAATTGGAATTTCACATAATGAAATTGAAATGGATGGTTTAATATTGTGTTTTCATAGAGGGATTTTCTGAAAATAATATGTGATCGAAGCTTCTTTTCCAGGTATAACTTATTCGAAATATGTAAACTTGTTTTTGGAACGAAATAGTTTTTATATTAATCATATTTGTAAATATTACATTGCAATTATAAGTATGTAAACTTTGGCTCTTGAAGTAAATCTTACATTTGATTAATTATAATTATAAATAACTAGCAAACCCGGCGAACTCCGTTTCGCCACCACACAAGATGGCTTCGTTTTATGTAACATTTCGTTTGGTGATTAAAAGAAGAAGAATTTTTTTTTGCTATAAACCTCACGGAGCCCGAGACCTTTTCAACGAATGCAAAACCGTGGAAATCGGTTCGTGCGTTCTGGAGTTATAGCGTCAGGAAGGAAAACCCGACTTATTTTTATATAGTAGACTACTATTAATCAAATCAACAGGACTTTCGAATTGAAAAATTTTATGACATAAGATTTTTCAAATGCATAAAGCGATTTAAAAAAAAATATTTAATGCATTATTTACAGGTACATACATTCTGAATGTTTAAAATAAGAACACAATTTTGATTTTAAGTTTTATGTTATTTTGTTATTTTGATATTTCTATTTTTTTTAAGTATCACTATTACAGTTGAGCAAAATTCAGCGTTTATAAATAGTTTTTCGATACTATTCAAGTGATAACAAATATTCTGTGTTAACTGCAGAACCAATTTGTTAAGTAAGTACACTTGGCTCTAAGAAAAATGGATGGGTCGGAATAAAGGCAATATGCCAGCAAGCTGTCACTAGCACTATCGAGATCTTACACCTGATAGAGAAACTCTTTTCATTCTTTTGGTTTTTAATAAATCTTCATACATTTATTTAAAGAACTGCCTTATATAACCTCCATCATATATGGGTATTATTTTGCAATGTGGATACTGAGAGAGTCTGAATCTTCACTTAATAATAATTATCTTTTTAAGGTTCCAAAAGCAAAAAACGGAACCCTTATAGGATCACTTTGTTGTCCGTCCGTCTGTCTGTCTGTCTGTCAAGACAGACAAAAAGATTTCGTTCATTAAGGCAGTGTCAATTTTCATCATCATCATTATTTCAGCCGAAAGACGTGAACTATTGGACATAGGCCTCCCCAAGCGTCACCACAACGAGCGGTCCTTTGCGTCTCGCGTCCATCGGATTCCCGCGTGCCTCACCAGGTTATCAGTCCACCTTGTGGGAGGCCATCCAACGCTGCGTCTTCCGGTACGCGGTCGCCTCTCCAGAACCTTACGGCCCCAACGGCCATCTGCACTGTGAGCAATGTGCCCTACCCATTGCCACTTAAGTATGGCGATTCTTCGAGCTATGTCGGTACTCCTGTGGATATCTTCATTTCTAAAACTCCGACCATAGCTCTTTCCATTGCCCTTTGCGTGACTTTAAGTCTTCTTATGAGGCCCATTATAAGCGACCAAGATTCAGAGCCATATGTAACTGGCAACACTCACTGGTCATAGACTTTCGTCTTGAGACACTGTGGTATAGTCAAGTAGTGTGTCAAGTTTAAAAAATAGAATTATTTTGTTTTTACAATCTCTGAGTTAACTTGAGTTCCATTAGAATACGGATATAACATTTTCTAATGTTTTTGTACAGTATTTGGCGGCAAATATTTGCCTTATCGGCAGATTTCGTTGAGGTAGTTAATACCACAATAAAGTTCTCAACCTTATTTTACCGAAATAGCGCGTTTCAATGATTGTACACAACAAACAAATATGTTTGAAGTCTACACAACTGAACATTCAGTTGTGTAGACTTGAGATACAAAACTACCTACACCAATTTAAAATCAATTTGTAAATAAGATTAAAATATCTAATAAACTTCATTCGAAAAAAAAACTCACCAAAAACTTTCAGAATAATTTGAAAACTCTTCGAAAAATGAGATCATCGGAACCCTTTATTTAAATTCAAATTTAGACTTGTTGGAAAGTTCAACAACGTCAACAAAGTTATTTTGATGTCAGAATCTGGGCGGCCATTTCGTAAACTTTTGTGACGTCAGAGCCAAGAGGCTGTCATGTTACATTTAAAGTCTTGTCATGTTTGGAATGGTAGGTATATTTAAGTAGAATATGTTGTATCAAACAAATATAGAGTTGAAATATTAACTTTGTAATGAAAACTTAGTTGTTTGCAACTTTGCTTTAATAAAAGGTTATACCTACTCAAAATTATACCTACTCATCACACTATATCACACTAATATTATAAAGGCAATGGTATGCGGGTGTGTTTGTTACTTCTACAAGCTTAAACGGCTAAACGGATACGGATTTGATTTGGTTCACGGACAGACAATGCCCTGGAATAGCACATAAGATATGTTTTTTTTTCTGGGAGTGTGTTCTCTTGTCTACTTTCACACGAACAAAGTCGCTGCTAGCAGCTATTATTTATTTTAAAAGCGAAGTTTGCCTTCACGCTCAAATGTCAGCCTGAACCATGGCTTAGTGCGAGAGATCGCCGGCACCTTTGAGGACATGGGGTGCTCCGTCCAAGCGGATCACACTTCCACCGTATGCTCAACCTGATCGCTAATGAGACGGACTGATTTTCTTGTACTGTGGGTGAATTCACAAGGAATGCATTATTTATAATTGGTGTTAATAAGTTAGGATAAGCGCTTTTATCGCATTGGGAATAAAAAGAACCTGTCAAGATAGGTGTAAGATGAAGAAAAAAAAAAAAAATGCTCCACCGTGTTCTCCAAATACAATAGCGACACCCGGGCATTTGAACCTCCCAAACTTATCATATCCAGTAAGGCCTTTCGTCATGCGGAAGGTGAGGACACCATGACATCTCTCCAGCCACTCCTCAAAGAGGGTACTTACCACCATAATTATGACGTGGCCAATGATTTCCCACCCTCAAAGAAAAAAAGAAATAATTAGCTAACAAAAACGCATAAGTAATTTTTATCAACTTTATAGGAAACGAAAAAAACTGTGCGGCGTTTAGAAGCCAGCCGACGTGCACGCTGTCACTATTTTTCGAATTATGGGTTCTGATTGGCTGAAATCTATATCATGTGACCAATGGTTAGACGCGCAATGAGCAGCTCCATCTAAAGGCATTCAAATGTGGAAACCGCCAATTTTCGACTTGAGCGGTGTTGTAACCTAAGGGACGATATGGAAGATGGTAAAGTTCTTAAATCAAAAAAATACCTAAAAGCAAGACGCGGGTAGGAAACCCAATAATGGTGAGTCGGCACTTTGAAATTGAGTTAATCATACTCTACAAAGACAGGCTTGCAGCTGCACATCGTACGGGGCACAATGAACATCGCAATAACCCGCTGCGCGCTGCGCTCAAAAACTTTCATTTGTCTTAACCTCACGTATTCTTTTCTCATAGCGGCTACCTCAGGGTTAGCACTTGTGCTATTTTCTTTAATATTTTTGACATATTGGATAGGATTGAACAGAAATGTGGGGTGTTTTTATAAGTCCGAGTTTCGAAAATATTGTGTTGTGTGTTGACTAAGAAAACTTAGATGTCTTCAAGTGATCTCAACCTGTTAAAGCTAAAAGTAAATAGTTTACTTCTAGGCAAGATTAATTTATCGGAAGAAGAAGTAGCAGTATGAATTAATTTACTCCAGGAGATGGCATTAGAACTGACTTGATACACACGACGCGACGTCTCATTTTAGAGTAATAGGTTAGTTAACTGTGCATTTATTATCTTCATCATCATCTATTATCTTTTTATATATAATAATCCAATGCTGTTTTTAGTCTCGCTAAAACCCAAAAACAAAGGCTCGACTGATTTTAATTTATTTTATTTTGTTGTGTTGTTTTATTTTATTTTAATTTATTTTATTTTGTATGAAACATTGAATGAAAAATAAACTGCCTCTTAATTATCAATAGAATTCATTTTTTTATTTAAAAAGTTGAAATAGTATAAAAAGACGAGAAGCTACCTACCCCATAATTTTATAATTTTATTTATAAAGATTATTTAAATAAAAAAAATATAAGTGATTAAAAATAAGGGAAGATAGTTAAAAGTTTTCAAACTGATTGAAAAGGGAGAAGCAATTTCACGGGACGGAGCCCAAGGCAGCAGTTAGAAATAAAGAAGAAAGAAAAACTATTTATATGGTGACGATCACCAGAATCACATAACATAAATAAAATAATTAATAAGAGACAGTCAATAAAAAAGCAATAAAAATGTATGTGCCCCATTGCTGTGACAAAAATGTTTATATTGAACTTTTATATTATTTTATTATTTAGTAGCTTCTGTCCATATTTTCACAACGTGTTAATTTTGAGGTAATAGATATGGTAGATCCAATTTTCTTTAAAAATTACGAATTTCCAAACTTTTAACCACTGAATATAAAATTTTAACCACGTTTTCCCCTTTTAGGGTTGAATTTGAAAAATTCGAAAACTCAATCTGTATTCTTTTTTAACTAACTTCCTAACTGATATTCACTGAATCAAGCTATTTATATATATAAGTATAAACTAGTTGAACCGGCGTCATACCACCTGACAGTCAATGAATGCAGTATATCTTTCGACACAGACAACCGATTACAGTGAAACAAAGCCTAAGTAATATATCAAGTTACACACAATTTTAACATATAAAAATTATCTACATCAATTTCGTTTATTTTGCGTGATGCGCGCACAACTAAAGACTTCTACAGATTAATTATATTTACAGATTAGGTAAAGATAAGTTTGCGATTGACCACTGTTTTTAGATTACTCACTTAATTTAAATAAAAATGTGGTTGACAATGAAATACCATTAATCAAGAAAAGAGATCTATAAGTAATCTATTCATAAAGACCCAGAATACCTAAAAGTAAAGAAACTAACAAAACAATATGTGTATATTTTATTGCTAGTTTCTTCAAATGTCACATTTATATGATTAGCCTGTTGGTCTGGTGGTTAGTGTCCCTTACTGCTATGCCGAAGCTCGTGAGTTCAACTCCCATTTCCCATTCAGGACAAATATTTTTGTGATGAGCACGATCATTTGTTCTGTGTCTGGGTGTAATTTATCTATAATATGTATGTATTTAGAAATATGCGAGTATGTTTATCAGTTGTCTTGCCTCACAGCACAAACTCTGTTTAGTTTGAGACTAGATGGTGTTGTGTGAAAGTTGTGGAATATTGTTATTATTATAAAAGTTTTTCCGGTATCAATTTTGATTAGATTAGTCATAAGTATAAAAAAAAAACAGTGGTAGCCGAGTGGTAACGGCCCCGACTTACGAATTGTAGGTTCCGTGTTCAAACCCAGCCAGGCGCATTACTTTGTGTAATTTATTTCATCACCACTGCTCTCAAAACGGTGAAAGAAAACATCGTGTGGAAACCAGCATGTCCTAGAACCATAAAATTCTTCTACTTCTACTCTTCATAAAATTTTGACATCCATCAACCCGCACTGGGCCCGCGTTGTGGATTACGGCCCATCCCCTCTCCTAGAGAGCAGGCCTGAGTCCCAGCAGTTGGAACATTATAAGTCTGACTATGTTATATAAAAAAAAAAATCCGGACTGAAACAATCCAAATCAGACATTATAACAACACAAACAAACATACCATACAATAATTTAAGTTAACGCCAGCAGCTAATCTAAAAGCTAGCCGCCTAGCCCTACAGACTACACTCAACACCCGACATGGTTTATTTAATTTTAGCCTCGCAGGAAGCGAGACTCGAAAGGGCAATTATTGCTCATGTATGTTTCAGTAAAGATGTGTAGGTGTTATTGAATTTTTGTGTTAGAGAGGGAATTTAACACCGTGTTATATTTACTTTGAAGTCCTACGAGGGTTGGGTTGTTGGGGCTTTCTTTGATGGTCTATTTTTTGTGAATATGTTACGTTTGTGTATTATTTTTATTGTGATCGGCAATATTGGTGGCCTATCGATGGTTTTGTGGAACTTTCTACGGTGAGAACAATAAAGGGGTTATTTTCTAAATGTGGCCCCACATTGGGAATTACAGTTGTGTCGTGGGTGTGTTCACGTATATAGGTACAGGATGCTCAAACGCAGAACAAGGCCTCGTTAGGCCATAATAATATTTGTCCCAAGCAGAAAATGTACGACTCGCTGCTCGGCAGTGTTTCGTTCTACCAACCATCAAAGTGTAGTTAAAAAGCTTAGTAAAAAATATACCAGCTTGTCGTATTTTCTTAAACTTGCAGGTAGGAATGTGATTTTTAATGTAATGCCGATAAGTGCTGAGTAGCTATTTCAAATCGCCTCTGACTCAGAATAAAGACAAAGCCTGCCTATGAAATCAGATTAGCATAGCATAGCATAATCAGCCTTGTAATGTTCCCACTGCTGGGACTCAGGCCTCCTACATGGAGAGGGAATGGTGAAATGCATCACACGGGCCCAGTGATTGGTGGATGTCACAAGTGTTCGGATTTTTTATTCAAGGACATTCGTTTTCCTTCACCTTTTCAAAAGATGTGGTGATGGATTATATTACACAAATTAAAGCCCCTGCCTGGGTTTGGATCCACTACCGTACTCGTAAGTCAGGGCCGTTACCACTCGGCCACCACTGCTGATTTTTATGCATGTTGGCGTATTAAGAGAAAGTAACAATAATTTTATTAGAAATGTATACTTATTTGAAAGCACTATCCCACAGGAATACCATTAATTTTAAAACGGCATACAACGGCATCCAAACAGGAAAGTCTCGTAAAACAAAATATACTGCAGTAGGCTTTCTTCCTGAGGAAACAGCAAATTGTTGAACTCAAGAATTCTTCGCTTGGAGTTCGGTCGAAACAATAAATTGCGAGTCGGCTGCACAGCACTGCTGTTTCTTTGGGTTTATTCCTTTTGTGATATACTAGATTTAATATTGACTGGAAGTGGCTTGTGGAGCCAAGAACTTGGTATTTGGGCTAGATTTTGTGGTTTGATGTCATTGGTAAGCTCAAATTCGCAGGAAAACAAAGTTACCGACATAGCAAATAAAATCGCCAAATTTAAGTGGCGGCAGCCAGGGCACATTGCTTGCAGAACAGATGGTCGATAGTGCAGAAAGGTTCTGAAGTAGCAAACCAGGAGACGCAGCGTTGGTAGATAGGCCACCCGCAAGGTGGACCGATGGTCCGGTGGGGGATGCGAAAATCTGAAGGATGCAAGACACACGCGAAGCTGGTCGTTGTGACGATACTTGGGGGATGCCTATGTCCAATAATGGACGTCTTGTGGTTAAATGATGATGATTTAAATCAGCTTAGAAAATTTGGCTAGGGCATGGTTGTTATTGATTACTAGACTTTTTTCGTGCGTAGCTTGTCCTATAGAAACTGCGTATTTTTTCGGGAATTAAATTTGTGATATATTATAGCTTTGTATCAGCGATTAATTTTCTAAATGGGGTCAGTAGTTCTAGAGATTTTTTCGAGAAGAACTCTTCAAAAGATATTTGGACTTCTGGCAGAAATACCAGTAAATGTGGAATTTTAACCTTATTATAGCCACGCTGATAATGCCTATCAGCACATGATGTAGGCTGCTGCCTCTTAAAAATTCACTGCAAAAACCCTTCAGTGCAATTATTAGGATACATCCATTAGAAGACAAAACTAAATCAGATATGGTTTTCTCCGACCAACCAATTTCATCTCTTTTATATTATTCGATAGTTACTTTTTACATTTAGCTGGAAGCAATGCTATTCCAGTCTTTGAGTCTTGCAGCCTTTCAAAACTTCAACCCCTAATGACCCCATGAAATCGAACCACTTCTCTGCTTTATTAACGTTGGTCATATAAAATAGCAACAAAGCTGCCTCGGATACTAGGACCAATATATTTACTGGTCCTATTCCGGAGCAGCCAAGTGGAACATTTCGTTTTGGTCCTGTTGCCCGCAAAGACAGTCTGATCTATTGAGTGAAAGGAAGGCAAGCCAAGTGTTCAGTCCGTTTATTGTTTTAGCTGAGATATATGGCAGCTGGCGTTGTTAGACAACGATTTGGAGTTAGTGAAATTAGTGTTCTTTGAGCATAGTTTCTGCTTGTTCGCTGGAGAAGATTACAAAAGAATTATATTGTTTAAAGGCGTTCGTTTCTCGTACGGAACGAATATTTTTATGGTCTACAGATAATGGATCCGGGTCTGTGTATGTATATGATTTTATATGTTTGTGATTGCACCTACGTTTTTTTTTTGAGGTGGGAAATCATTAAATAACTTTTCCTGCTCTGGATGAAGCGAGAGGACGTGCCGGACTGATTGAAGCCTAACTGTGTTCCTTCATTTTTCCTTTGCGTACCAGAGGTAACTCGGTCGAATTTTGCTGCAGACTTAGCGGGCATCGACCCTACATGTATGAGATTGTGGATGGATGATGGATGGGAATGATTTGACTGACCTGTTGGTCTAGTGGTTAGTGGCCCTGACTGCTATGCCGGAGGTTGTGGGTTCGCTTCCCACCTAGGACAAATGTTTGTGTTGTGAATAATAGATGAATAATGATAGATAAATTACAATAAAATTTATCTATAATATGTATGTATTTAGAAATATATAAGTATGTTTATCAGTTGTCTAGTACTCATAACACAAGCTCTGCTTAGCTTGGGACTAGAAGGCGTTGTGTGATAGTTGTGGAATATTATTATTATTAATTCAATGTTCTTACTGCTAGTACTTAGGCCTCTTCTCTAAGAGAGAAAGTGGGAGGATACCACCCCTCGCCAGTGCAAGTACGTCACATGTTTTCTTGTTTGTAAGACATGCCGGTTTCTTAAAAATATTTTTCTTCACCGTTTTTTGAAAACTATGGTGATGAAATATAAGCATACAAAGTCAGGCACCTCACCAGGTCAGAACTCATAAATCGGGGTCGTTAACACTAGGCTACCACTGCTCAAAGTTTGAACCTAATCCTTTTTTTTTTAGGTGGCAAAATCATCTAATGACAAATCCCGCTCTTGGGCGGAGCGGGAGATAGTGTCAGACTTTTACTGACTAAAAACCCACTCCTGTTCCTTCGTTGCCTTCTTCCCAGGGCCCTGGGTTTCGCTTTCACACTACCCATGGCCCCAGTAGGCTTTGACCCTACTGGGCCCCTATGATTTGCTGACATCTCCCTGAGGCGCGCGTGGAACAATACGCGCCGTCAACGACTTGGGCTCGGTCTAGACGGTTACTGGACGGTCGGACGGCGGGCTACCCATGGCTCGCGGTCCGCAAGCCCAACCTAATCCTTATGTATTTTTAAGTTTGCATTGATTTTCTTACGAGCACCAATATTATTGACTAATACATAAGCTTTCAATTCGGTCATGAAAATAAACAGCTATTTTTGTAGACAAAATGAAATGCTGAAAACATTTTGATAATAATAAGATACTTCATACGATACGTGGAAAACCACTCAGGACAGAGTGGTTGGTATTCCGACTCTCCGTTTAGAAACAAACGTGTCACAACTAGTTTCAGAAAGCAGTTTCGCCTGCGTGAAAATAACTGAAGGAACACAGCTAAGATTTAGTCAGTAAAAGTCTGACATGCTCTCTCGCTCCACCTAAGGTGGAAGGAGTTAATAAATATCACACCTCAAAAAAACTGTGAGTCGGACTCGCGCACTGAGAGTTCCGTACAAACTTACCTACATATGTGAATAGTTCATCTCCCGAATGGAGTCTCGAAGATTTTTCAAATCGCAAAAAAAGTATTTTTTTGTGCAACAACCAATTTTCTCACGCACGAAGCATCGCCAAACTTAAGTGGCAATGGCCAGGGCACATTGCTTGCAGAACGGATGGCCGTTAGGGCCGAAAGGTTCTGGAATGGCGACCACGTACCGGAAGACGCAGTGCGCAGTGGCCACTCTAGAACTTTTCGGCCTTAATAACTGTCCTTAGTGAAATAAACTAGTATCTCTCTACTCTAAGGCGTCCATTACATCAAAACCGTCAGTCATGAATGATGTTTGAATGATGGAATTTTATCGCCATACGTTTTTCGTCGATCATCACATTACACGGTAGATTTTTCGTCAGTCAATATATTTGACGGTGGCAAATCTGACAGCAAAACCTATCGTGTAATGTTAGCCTAAAACGTTTCAAATCAAATTACGGACGGTTAGATTTTATGCTAATTTATGCTTACATTTCTGTTCTATCGCAGTCTGTTGCAAACGGAATTCATCAAATCAAATTATTCGTTACCAACTATGATATTCAAGCTCAATATCTGACTATATTATTTTACATATGTTCAAATTGGAATATGTAATTAAATGTTGTGGAGTTCTGTATTACACATACTCACGATAATATCATAAAGGCGAAACTTTGTGTGTATGCATTATGTGTGTTTAAGTTTGTTACTCCTTTACGCTCAAACAGTTAAATAGGTTTGGACTGGCCTGTTGGTCTAGTGGTTAGTGACACTGACTGCTATGCCGGAGGTCGTGGATTCGATTCCCACCCAAGACAAATGTTTGTGTGATGGGTATGATCATTAGTTCTGTGTCTGGGTGTAATTATTATTTATCTGTCTATATCTCGACAGTGGAAAGGTAAAATCGCTCGTGGTTAAGTTTTGTATCCAGTTGGTGTCAATAGGGTCTGTTATTTCATGGGACTTAAACATATAGGCACATGTTTTTTTGAAGATGGTAAATCATAACAAAAATTCTCTCGATGATTGTCAAGCTTCTACTGACTAACTCCGTATTCCTTCCAACCCACCCATGTTCTATCAGTTGCCTTTTCCATCCAGGTCCAAAGTGAGTCTTTCGATCAATCTTAACTGGGGAAATGTGAGTGTATACGTCCACTTTTGCCTAACTGTACTAGGAATTTATAAATGAGTGATATATATATAAACGTCATAATTCACGTCTACATAGATGATATCATGTTTAGTTTTGCTGTTTACCCTGTAGAGAGGATTCCCTGGTATCCTAAAATACAAGCCATGGCTTAGTTTAGACATCAGTTTTCCATAAATTAACATTGCTAGATTACATATCTATTATTACTGTAAAAGAAAGGTAGTAGTGGTTCTAGAGTGGCGACCTCGCACCGGAAAACGCAGCGTTGAAAGGCCTCCCACAAGGTGGACCGACGACCTGATCCAACAGTGGACGCCTTTCGGCTAAAATGATGATGATGATGAATACTGTAATATGAAAATATTGTAATCAACCACTTTTTTAAAAAGATGAACCATGGAGTTTCTTGCCGGTTCTTCTCCATAGGAAACGACCAATTTGGAACCGTGCACTAGCTTCTGACGTTTTATAAGTGCCCATGTAGGCCTATATGAAATAAAAATATATTTGATTTTGATTTAATTTGACATCGATATTCTAAGTTTTAGTTTTCTACTGTAATCGTTATTTGTGGAAGATAAATAAAATTTTATTATTATTATACATTGAAGTTCTAAAGAAACATTTTCAATTTTGTGATAATAGCATCAAAAAATCAAATTCTAAAATACCTACTTTCCATAATAAAATCCTAAGACGCATTTGACGTGAAACCATAGGCAACCTATCTATAGGCTACCTATTCATATCGCATCGACCTTTCCCAGTAAGTAAAAGGAAAATATAGAGAGCAAAAATAGCAATTTCAAACAACGTGCCTATCGATATCCTTTTTAGCTCCATTTCAGAAAGAAAATGGCGTCACATACCTACACAAATATAGTAAGACCCTTGTAAATTGGCGAGCAGTATCTTTTACAAGGCCTTTTGTAATCTCCTGACTCAAAAAAACGTCTATAAATTATTTACCTTATCATTGAGCGTGTTTGTACACTACAAACAATAGGATACCTATACTAGGGTTGTAACCACAGAGGTCGGAAAGCGGCTAGAAGCGCCATTATCAATAATATTTATGCTAGATCAGTTTTTTTACCTTTACAGTTTTTCTTACGAGTTGTAGGTTTCAGGTTCAAACCCAGCCAGGCGCATTACTTTGTGTAATTTAAATTTGTTTCGTCACCACTGCCCCCCTAGCCAAGTTAAAACCGTTTTTTTTAATTATTTTTTCGTTGATCACTTCGATGGTGGAATATCACCAAATGACTTCTCCAGCTAGTGTGGAGCGAGAGTGTTAGATTTTTACTGTCTAAAACCCATCTATGTTTCTTCATTTGCTCTGCGTTCTAAGGCTGCGATAACGCTTTCAAACGTTTCTACAGACAAGCATTTTAAGCACAAGTTAGAATAATTCTGTTATTGTCACAGGTCATCAATTTTAAACATTAAACGGTGGAGTCTGTGGTCGATTGGACCCGTTCGATTTTGGTGCCGCGGGTTCACTTGACCACATAATTTATTTTCTGTATTTTCATTGGTCAAATGGACCCACATTCAAATTTTAAAATATATCCATTGTTTGAAGCTACACATGTCTATAAGCTTACACTTAAGCCTCCAGGGTTTAAGTGTAAGCTTATAGACATGTGTATATTATTCTCCCCATTCTAATCTATGACGCACAGACTTGGTCATTGACTAACATCTGTAAGTTCAAACTCAATGTTCTCCAATGTACTATGGAACACAGTATACTTAATGTTAAACTAAAGGATCGCGTTCGAAACACTATACTCCGATCCAAAACACATGAGGCTTAGAAAGCTGCCCAGCTTAAGAGGGACTAGCCTGGACATGTATGCTGCATACCGATCGGGCGGTGGGCCCATAAAATACAAAATTGGTGCCCTGAACTTTCACGACCGTGTCGTGGCAGACTACGAAGGAAATGGTGGGACGACTTAAATGTGTAATAGACTTAGATAATTAGCAAAACGTGTTCCAGAGCTGGAAACAATGCAATTAATCGAGGAAGGTATTTTCCCGCAAATGAAACTGGAAATAATAATAGTAAATAAATACCTATAATAGTTGCTACGTCACTTTGTGCTCGCAATCGTTTTTTGGACCCTAAATGAGTGTTCAAGTCACCCCCTGCCTGTTTATCAATGTTCATTTTTCAAGTAGGGACAATATTTTTTACATAGTTCTTGATAACGAATCCACTTAAGCCTTCCAAAACTATAGCCCTTTATTTTTGTATTCCATATGTCGCAATAGTTTTCCACCAACCGGAGGCCATAACACTAGGTACAGCGAAGGACAAAACACTTTTCATGAAATGAGTTTTCGACCGACGCGTCGGTTCACGAAAAGTGTTTAAGAAGCTTCAAATGCTTTCTAAACGTTCAGGACTTCAGGGTCCTGAGAAAAATAAATACTAGTAATAATAATAAAATAGAGCAGTGGTGGCCGAGTGGTAACGGCTCCGACTTACGAGTTGTAAGTCGCGGGTTCAAACCCAGCCAGGCGCAATACTGCGTGTGTGTAATTTATTTCATCACCACTGCTCTCAAAACGGTGAAGGAAAACATTGTGAGGAAACCGACATGTCCTAGAACCAAAAATTCGAAGACATGTGACATTCACCAACCCGCACTGGGCCCGCGTGGTTGATTACGGCCCATTCCCTCTCCCTGAGAGGAGGCCTGTGTCCCAGCTGTGGGAACATTGAAAGGCCTATTATGAATGATATTAAACGGAAACATTAGCGGACAGGCTTGGTTTAATAAAGTTTTGACAATATCGCCGCGGCGTCTCAGTGTTGTCTGTGGGTCATCCCGTTGACCTAAATAAACTCGTTCGATTGACGAATCAGGGAAGACAAATGTATTTACCAACAGGTTGCATGATTCGTTTGTTAGCTGATTCGACCCGAACATACGTCTTCGGCAACTCGATCGAATCTTCGGTAATTAATTAGTTTTTTCGTTCAACGATACCTTTTAGGGGATTGGGCTTTTGTTCTGTTGTTGCTCGTTTAGCTTTTTGCGTTTCCAACAAATTGGGCGTTTGCGATGTTTATAGATTAGGAATATTGTTTTGAGGGGCCCATGTTTGCGGGTCTGAAGGGTTTTTACCTGTATTATTTTAGTTAATTAAGGAAAAGGTAATAAGGTACTTACTCAGCTTTTATGTTTTTTTTTTTACAAAGGATATAGGTACTGTTAACAACATTACATACTTACATTAATATTTTTGTATTAAATAACCAAGAGGTACAATTTTAAGTTTGTTTTAAAAGTGTTTATTTTTTTTGCCATCTTTCTGAGGCATCGCTTCGAGTCAGCTACGCCTCCTATTTCTTTGTTCTGACCACGTGACTGAGCGTTGAGATGACGTCAGAACAAAGGAATCGGAGGCGTGGCTGACTCGAGGCGTTCGAAACGAAACGGTTGTAACTTGACTAGGGGGGGGTGGCTTCTTTCGCGCCTATGTTGGCAGAATTCCTAGCTTCTGATCATTTTAAATATTTAAAAAAATACTTGAAGCTCCACCGTCGACCTCACCATCGTTTGCCGTCAAGTAAGATATAAGTCAAGCGCGCGCTTATCAATAAAAATAAACATAAAAATAATGTTCAGCGCTATGCATAATATTGCAATAAAAATATAACAAGCTCAGTCTACCATAAACAAGTATTATGACACGAAAACACAAACAAAAAGGACCACTTAATTACAAGAAAGGCTGCACCAATGAGGTACAAATTGCAAAATTGATGGGGTCTTAACATGAGAACGGTTTTGTTTTATTAATAGACACGGGGAATTGCCGAAACGCACGGAAATAGGCTGTTACTCGGGATATCGGTGCAAACGCAATCAAGGATGGAGGCTGAATATAATTATCGTGGGAGAAGGCTGCTGTGTTTTTTTTTTAGGTGGGAAAATCATCTAATGACCAATCCCGCTCTTGGGCGGACCGGGAGATAGTGTCTAAAAACCCACTCCTGTTCCTTCGTTGCCTTCGTCCCAGGGCCCCGGGTTTCGCTTTCACACTACCCATGACCCCAGTAGGTTTCGACCCTGCTGGGCTCCTACGATTTGCTGACATCTCTTTGAGGCGGGCGTGGAACAATACGCGCCGTCGACGACTTGGGCTCGGTCCGAACGGTTACCAGACGGTCGGACGGCGAGCTACCCATTGCTCGCCGTCCGCAAGCCCGCGCCTACGGTGGCCGGAAATAGAGTTCGGAATCCCGGCGGCGGTTGGAGCGTAAGGACCGTGCTTCGCAGAAGGAGGCGACCGCCTGCTACTCCTCCTCGCTCCGGAATATGGCCTGTACCAAGGCCCGACGCGAGAGATCGCCGCCGCTGATCGCTCCCACGAGAACACGGCGTTGCTCTGCCCAAGCGAGGTACACCACCGTGTTGAGGAAAATATTCTAGTGAGTCCATGGACGAGACGGTTAGCGCATTTGCTGATGCAGCGCTGATTGTGTGGATATAGGTGGGTTTCACTTTGCACGATTCAAATATTTGTATGACCTACGAGTAATTGTTTTGGGTCTGGATGTTTGTGTTTTAATAATTAAGTAATTAATTTAAATAATTCCTAGTATGAGGCGACATTTTTAAAAATAATTAAAAAAGAACGCGTGGTATTTTACGCATCCAGCATAGCAAAACTAGCCGAATATTGGAAAGTAAACATTGCTACCAATATTTGTGCCCAACAATGGGCTAACAAACGAAAGATAAGAATAATAATACGTATTTATTTCACAAATAGCACTTTGCACTGTATAATACATTATGATGCAATAGTAGACTCTACCTTTTAAACTAGGACTAGCCTGTATCTTGAAAGATAGGGTCAGCCAAATGGATTATTTTAATATTCAAAACAAGTGAAGACAGTGTCAATGATGTATACTAACAATTGTACCGAAAAAAAATAATAAAAATTAAATAATAACAAAAACCAATCCCAAGTTACACAAACAGGGTAAAAGACAGCAAATATGCATGTGTATGTATGTATGTTTATAGGTGTGTGGATGTGTGCGTGGAGTGTGGGTGAATAGCATAAATTCTGGTTAACCTGCCTGGTTAGATATTAGCAAAATTACTCCTCGCTTGTGGGAATTAAGCCCCCGTGATCACTAAAAAAGTAATCAAGGGGGCTTAATTCCCACGACCCCTGACCAACACCGTAGGATGCATTCATTAGCCTGGTGGTGAATGGGCTTAATTGAGAAAGTAATACTTCTGGACATGGCTCGCATTTATATGATGTTCCTCGCTTTAGAGTCCTGAATGCCTGGAATTTAGTAATAATTATTAATATTTGAAAATAATTTAAGTATACAGATAAGAAATTTAAATAATCGATTGTCCCAATACATTTTGCCTTACGGCATGTAAAATAATCATAATTTAAAAATTACAAAAGATAATAAAAATGGTATAGGAGAATATTGAAAAAGTTATAATTTTTTTATTTTTTTTTTTATTGATAGGCTCGCGTTTAACCACTATCTCACCTGATGGTAAGCGATGATGTGGCCGACGATGGAGCACGCTTGCCTAGAAGTAACCTATTCACTCTTGACTTAAAGACCCCTAGGTTGTAGCTATCAGGAAACACAGACTCCGGCAGGGAATTCCACGCCTTAGCTGTACGCATTATGAATGTGTTCCCAAAATGCTTTGTACGTATGGGTGGGATGTCCGCCATGTAAACGATGGCGCAACGCCGTACGTGGTGGTCCGATGATGGAACAGACTTGGTGGAATTAAATTGTCAGCCTATTAATGTTCAATTTAAATGATAGGTCATAAAAATCTAGATAAAATGAATTTATATAAAATTAAAACCCTAAACCTGATAATGGTGGACTACAAGTAGCATACTGATAAAATTGTTTGAAACGAATATCCGATCTTAAATTAGTTGTGCCATTGTTAAGCATTCGGAGCACAACTAGAGTCGACGCAGACGGGCCACCGGTCACAACCACAAAAGGCCGCCACTAGCATATTTCTTATAGTTCTCATACATTTTATATGGATTCGCCGCACACGGTTGACGCAGGTGGCCGCCACACACTACTAATCGCCACTGCTCGCTTCTTGTGGCCCGCTCAGGCCACTAAACGCCGATACCAAACCATCACACGCCACTCGCGCATTCAAATCTTCTTCGTCAGCTTTTTCTCATTGGCCAGTTTGTTCGCATACCTTTTCTATTTGGTTTTTATTAACACATTCACTAATGACCATCGTAGAAACAACTTGATATTTTATTTCAAAACCAACTGGTACCCCTGACTTCGTCCACATTAGACTTGCACAATGCCAGTTGCTGTTAGTTTCAATTTTTTTATTCATTAAACCCTAAGCGAACAAGCAGCGTTCGCTTTCTCATTGTCTTTCTATTGTGTCTCTAATTATGGTAATCAAAAGGTTAAATTTTAATAAAAGTAGCCTCAGTTGTCTTTAATCAGTCCATTCGTTTCGGAATTTTTTGAAATTGTTCTTGCTTGCAAAAAAATTTGTAATAGAAGTCGAATATACTTTCACATGCATTTAGTAAAAAAAATGTTATTTTGATATTGTATATTTCAATAAAAATACTAAACTAATTAAAACATATATATATTGAAAGCAAAAACTAATAGCTAAAATATGGCGTCATAAAACACTGCATCGCTGTCGACTGGAAGTGTACCCAAAAGGCTGGCCGCATTGCCACGTTTTATGGCAATGCTTAATCTCTGACCGAGGTAAAAGCCAGCCCAAAGGTCACGCGAAGTGTCTGCTAAGCGTTTGGATAATTCTTTGAAAAGCATATGAGTACTCGGACCCCACGGCCCAAGAGTTTTAACCCCAAACGGCTCAAAAATATAACTGCCGACGAGGTTGTTATATTTCCGCCGCTTGAGGTTCTCCGCAGCGGCAGTGGCAGCACCATTATAAACATTGTCATGCTAAAATTATAAACTTTAATAATTATAACAAAGGATAATTGGAGCTTTTTTTTCGTGTAAGTTCATTAAAAATAATATTTTGAGTTATACCAATTCAGTTTACAAATGCAGGGCACGTTATTTTGTTATTATAAACAGACATTTAAATTTTATTTGTATGTAGAGCCTCAAAAAAAAAAAAACACAAAATGTATTAAAATAAGCAGTTCAATAACACTTAAATATTAATCATAGTCAGGCAAAACATGGCCAGCAAAATCATTAAGCTAAATCTTAGTTTAATGATTTTGTAAGACTTTGATTTTGCAAAGACGATGATAATAGTTTAACTACCATTACTCATATTTACTGTTGGAACTAACGTAGAATAATTTTAGCACTATACAAAGGTTGTATTTAAAACAATTCATTACAATCTTCAGGCTGCAGGCAATTCATGTACCTATACAAAAGTAAAAATTAGTATGTAAGTGTAGTTATTATATTAATAATAATATTTAGGATGGATCTCTTGTATGTAATGTTAGAGATCCGCTAATTAAGCAACTCTTTTTTTGGGGGAAAATCATTAATTGACGTCTCTCGCTCTTGGGCGGAGCGCGAGGGTGTATCAGACTTTTACTGATTAAAAAACCAATCTTGTTCTTTCTTTACCTTCGTTTTAGGGCCCCGGGTTTCACTTTCACACTACCCGTGGCCACTACCCGTGGCCCCAGTAGGCTTCAACCCTGCTTTGCCAGCTGCCCCTACGGTTTGCTGACATCTCCTTGAGGCGCGCGTGGAACACTAAGCGCCATCGATGACTTGGGCTCGGACGGTTACCGGACAGTACTCACCTACAGTGGCCGGAAACCGGGATCGGTATCCCGGCGGTTGGGGCGTAAGAGCCATTCCCTCGCGCGTAACTGTATTTGGAACCAAACATATTTTTGGTATTGACTTTTTTCAAATTTAATCTTTATTTACTTACAAGTTTCTGCCAGTGGCTTCGCCCGCGTGAAAATATTGTTCTCCATATAAAATTTTGACCCCCGTTTCAACCATACAGGGAGTGAATTTTGAAAAAATATCTCTTAATGCTCGCCTTCTTCATAAAAGGAAACCTTGTGTAATTTCGCGCTCACAGTCACAATAGTTTTGGCTGTGCATTTAAATGTTAGTCAGTTTCTCCTCTTTTTTGAGAGATGGAAGAATTTCTTAGCATCGTCGACCACATTGTCGTTTTCCATCAGGTGAGATAGCGGTCAAGCGCGAACCTATCAAGAATAAAGAAAAAAAAAAGTATGAAGCAGGAAAAAACCTTTATTTTGCTTTATTTCACGAAGCTATGGGTTATAAAATCCCTTCAAAGTAAAAGGGATTACGAGTGAGTTCCGCAATTACCATTGGGGTGCAGGGCTTAGCATTCTAAATCGCTAACACACAGTGAACAAACGCGGTGCTGATTGTTCATTCCGACTTGATGAGTAAAGAGGCCTTTGTCCTGTGTCCTTCTTGTTCCATTACCTACTTTACATTAGACTGTACGCGCGTTTTACGCATTTTCGATGCCAATTATGCAAGCTCAGTAGTAATTAGGCTTGCCTTCTTTCAAAAATCTAGTCAAAGATCATTTTTCACTCTAATTGCTATTCTGCTTCTACCTAAATACATTTCTTCCGTAACTAACCCACCTAATCGTTCTTTTATTTTTTTCCACCTCTTTGTATGTAATTGTGTAACTTATAATATGTATATATATATAATATTTATACGTGAACGACCCGGACCGGGAGTCACCCGTTGCCTCCCCGAGCCTACGGCCTAAATCCCCCACAAAACGCTTTGCCTCCGTACTCCAACTACCCAGAGTCTCCACAGCAACAGGCAAAGGATGGCCATCGCTATCCAGCGAGGTAATGCGGCCAGTATTATGGGCACTTTTGCACCGGGAACGATCAGGGGCGGGTTGTATATTGACGTGTGACGTTTTAGACATATGTTTTTGATTTAAGTGTATATATAGTTTTAATTAGTTAAGTGTTTTATGTATTCATTTTTTAAGGCTTAGTTGTATAACTTAAAAATAAAAACATATATATTTATACGTTTATGTATAGTCTAGTATATAATTTTAATTTAAAATTTACTTTATCTTTTTGCAGTACACCGCAGACTACACCCCTTTTTCTATTTCAAGTTCTTACAGTCCTACATAAGGTTGTCTGGTAGATATCACTGTCAGCGATAAGACCGCCTTTGTACCCATAGATTTAAGTTAAGTAAAGCGACAATGAGGTCGACGATAGAGCACGACTGACTGACTAAAAGTAACTAATTCACTCTTGACTTAAACATCCCCAGGTTGTAGCCATCAGGAAATACAGACTCTGGCAGATATTTTCAGTCAGCTGTACGCACAATAGCTGTGTTCCCAAAACGTTTTGTGTGTATGGGTGAGATGTCCCCCATATTGTACAGTTGGCTCATCGCCGTACGTTAGACGTTCGAGCGTGAAGAATCAAAAACATACACTCACAAGTTTTCGTCTTTACAATCTTAGTGTGATATCATAAAAAGCCTAACCCACTAAAACGACCACAGTATAACCTAAATTCTCACAAGACCTACCCAAGTGACCCATCCGACCTACACAGAAACCCATATTAAGATTAGTAAAACATGAAATTTATGGCACTCAAGCGGTAAATAAAGGTGCGCAAGTAATTCGTACCTCACATAAAAATATGCAATAAACAGAGGTAATAAAAATAAAACCTTTGAGAACATCAAAAAACTTTTCACATTTTACGATATGTGATGTATATGGTTTTGAGTCAACGGCTGAGGGCACCGGAGGTGTTTTATGAGGGTTACAAAAGAATTCGGCCCGCTGTGATGTTCTTTAGACGCGTCTGGTGTGGGAACCTGTGCTCTTAGCCTAATTTACTCAGATGGGGAGGTTGCTCCGAAAGGTGTTAGTTAACAGAGCGTTGACCTAGATTTCGGACTTGGGTTAGCGTGACGTAAAACTGACTCCTGTTTTTTTTTTGCATTTAGTTGAAGTTAGGGTATTTTTGTGGAAAGTATACTTTTCTTTTTGTACGAAACTTATTATTGTAGTTAATATTGTTCACGTATCGTAATCAACAAACTGTCTACTGCCTGTGGCTTTGCCCATGATATAGTAGAAAATTATTTCAAAAGATCATAATCCTGAGATAAAAGATATTTTATTTACTATTCCAGGACATGGTCTACCCGTGTGCCAAATTTTATCCAAAACCGTTCAGCCGTTCGAGCGTAAAGAAATTACAAACATGCACACACTCAAACTTTCGGTTATGAAATAAGTGTTGATGTATAATTTATAATTTTATGATTTTACAAATGATTTGATTCAAATCTGGACTAAACCAGTTTGAATAATCTTTTTTGATTGTTTGTTTGTACACTTTAAGTGCTTAGGCAAGTAGTAAAAAAACTATACGAAAAATATTACAAAACATTTATAACAACATCTACGATGATGATTCCATAATAAAGCGAAACTAGCCGTTTCAATCATCTTTCAAATGATAAAAATCGTCAGTCATCGATAACATCTTAATTAATTAAACCCCAAGCGAATGATAAATGATAAATGATATTTATTTTGTAAGTAGGTTTAAAAAAACACTTTTACACGTAAATTTTTTTTCGTAATTTTAAACTAGATGAGGCCGGTGTTTCCTAGCTGACTACCCTGAGAAGAAACACCGAAACAAACTCAGGGGTCAAAGTCTCTTTTAAAGTCCATACAGTTAATATGTAATGGTCAAATCACATGAGAACAATGCAGATTTGTCTGAGATGGTCCTTTGAAGAAAGAACCATACAGATTTGAAATTTGAAAGCCGCTTTTTTATTGTCTTTTTATTGTGTTTCTAATTACGGTATTCGAAAGGTTAATGCAGACAAAACTCTCGTCTAACAGCAAACGTTACCATTTCTACATACTATACTAACTAAGTCTTGATTTTGAGGCATACCAATACAGAGTAATTTAAGTTAACTCCAAGCACATTTAGGAACGATTTGCGTTCAATCCAAAAGCGAAGCAGTTGTAACCAGTTTCATCCAGTTCTATCCAGTTCAAACTAGTTCATTTGAACTGTAAGGAGTGCTCGAAATTAATCTGTGGGTAATAGCGAATCTAGTTTATTGTTATGTTATTTCTATTGACAGGCTATGGCGAGAAATGATTTGATGAAAAATGTACCTATTAATTATTTAGATTTTGCTCTGAACGTTAAATAAAAAAAGGAATTAAGATTATTAGGCATTCGGTAGGCAGTCAATCCATTTGTTTCTAGTTTTGCTGGAAGCCGACCCCACCCAACACAGATGCAAAAAAGACAGCCAAGTTTATGTATTAAGCTTATTTATTAGTTAATGATAAATAATGGCACTTAAAATGAAAAATAAACAAAAGTTGCAGTTAAACAACAAAAATAAATTAAACATAATAATAATTCTATGATTAGTTTTGATTATTTAATAATTTATAACTATAATAATAATATACGTAGTTATATACGAAAAATATTTCAGAGCAGAGTCCATAAAACAAATCACACATACAGAAATCAATTATAAACACACAAACATAGTACACATAAACAAACAAATTAAACATATAAAATTAAAATAACATGACGAGTTTCTAATAAGCGATCTTGGTCACATTAATTTAACAAATGACATTGCAAAAAAATCTCCCACAAACTATTCAAAACGCACATACTACTCTCTGTTTGATTGCCCAAAACTTTTACAAAAGCATTTCAGCTCACATTTTAAGCGAAGCTTTCCATTACCGCACCTAAACTTATTTGTGGGCCATAACTCCTGAAATATACTGCACATAACAAGGAAAAATGTACCTTAAAATACACCGTTAAAGTTGACTTTTTATTTGACGTACAATGCGTGCAAAATAGCTCGCGAAAGAATATGCGTGGACATCGCTTCCTAAATGTGTCGTAGGTTAAGGAAAATGCAACTCTGTTTCCTAGTGAGAGGGTCTAAATTTGTTTGATTTCGTACCAATGGGGTGGGTTAATCTTTCAGTCAGCATCTCTGTCGGCCGCTAACTCTTCAAAGTGCTATCTGGGAGGCTTATAGCTAAATGGAACACAACTTTTTCATTCAGGCACGATTTGGTGTAGAAGTGTGTAAATTGGTGAAAAAGCCTGGATCAAAGCTCGAATATTTTAGACTACGAAGCTTTTTTTGCTTGAAGGTTTTGAATAAAATCTTTTTAGCATACGTTATTTTCATCTTTGCGAGTAGTGAATGCGAAGATCGGGCGTTTGAATTTTTAGTAGGCAATAAATTCATCGGATTTCAGTCCTAACAAAAAGTGTCGCTAATCTCGACATCCAGAAATTCGCTGCTCAAAAGAACAGTCTTTAAATCTGTAATGCCACTCTCAAAAACCAGCACAATGTCGCAATATAAATTTCGAAAACGGAACACACCGTTCCTTCCAAATCAGCTGTTACCGGCAACTGGCGTAGCGTGTCCGTTCGGGTGTTTCCGCCGGGCGTCGGTCCGACGACGTCCGGTTGGTACATTCGAAATACGAAATTCGTGAAACGTCGGCTTGGATCTTGGCAATCGCTGCCGATGGCATGTGTTGATCGGAAGTGGCGGGAGGTATGCTCACGTACCAAATTTGAAATTTATGAGTTGGGAATACCAGTGTATGATTAGTCTGTTCAATGCTTGAACATAGTGGGAACTGCCACTAACTGCACCCATTTCACTGCACCTGCAGTTTCTGATAATATCAAATTTAGAAACTTTATAATACTTTCACAGTAAACTGACTAGCTCAATATTGGCAAGATTTTTAATCTCAGTGTTAAATGTTGCGTCACATAATTGGGGAGCAGAGTCGTCAATTTTCTTCACGGTCACTAAACAATACGTTCAAAATTATTAATTTTACTTTTGAAATGACGAAGCCAAATATTTCAAAAAAAAAAACATATCTTTGGAAAAAAATTCTTTGGGAAAAAGGTCTGAAAAAGAAATATGTAAGGATGGTAACATCATCCATACCAATCGATAAATATGTAAGTGCACGTCGTGCCATCGAGCCGTTGCAGCTTCGTCGACAGAATTTCATAATTTTGTATGAATGCTGTGAGCAGGCGTACGCCAAGCGCACCAAGCTACACGCCCGTGGACAGTAGGCTTAAATCTATTTGTCTATTGCGCTTTTACTGAACCGATATTGTCTAATTTTTTTGGGTTCAAACAAACCCACGGAAAGGCAGGATGAAGTCACGGGCAAAAGCTATTTTTTATAATTTGCTTGCCCCTAAGGAAACCACTTCATTATCTTTTATATCCCAATAAACTATGAACAAAAAGAGAAGCTCACAGCTAAGTAATAACAGTCATAGGTTATGGGTAAATAATAAAAATAAATAAAAAAAAACTCCTAAGTTAAGCAACGCACGCCAAGGTTTGTCTGGGGATGGGTGACTATCTCGGTGTGACAAGATTCCTCAGTGCCCCGGAAAGCATTAACATGCTTTCCAGCTGTTGATCCCAGCTATCATTTGTAGATCTTTGATAATCATTACTGATAGGTACTTAAAAGCCAGAAAATCTGATACCAGGTTTGCCAAAGGGGTGTCGTTTTATCAAGATAAAGGATTGTGGAGGTCAGATAGGCAGTTGCTCCAAGTAAGATGCTACTACGCAGCTGTATCTGGTTTAACTGAAAGCCGACCAAAATCATCTGATGACATCTCCCGCTCTTAGGTGGGGCGAGAGGGCGTGTCAGACTTTTACTGACCAAAAACCCACTCCTGTTTTTTCTTTGCCATTCTTCACCCATGGCCCCAGTAACCTTCGACGCCGCCTCCTTTGCTAGCATTACTGCTTCGCAGACGGAGGCGACCGCCTGCCACTCCTCTTCGCTCCGGACCATGGACTGTAGCAAAACCAGGCGCGAGAGATTGCTGCCACCGAGCGCTTCCATGAGGATACGGCGGTGCTTTGCCCAGGCAGGGTATACCTCTATCGTATGCTCCACAGTGTCCTCCGGGCGTTCCACACCCCAATCATGACCTGGTATATAACAAAGGTTCTTTTTATCTCAGTTGAATTTTCCTTTGGGATAATTTCCTGCTTTTACGTGGGCGGCCGCTGGGCCACTGGTTCTCAGTCCAGTAAGAACTAGAAAAGTTATTTGGTAATTTCCCACCCTTAAATAAATCATCATTATCATTTCAGCCGAAAGATGTCCATTGTTGGACATAGTCCTACCCCAGTTATCGCCACAATGAACGGCCCTGTGCGTCTCTCATGCATCGGATTGCTGTAACTCTTACCAGGTCATCGGTCCACCTTGTAGGAGGCCTTCCAACGCTCCGTCTTCTGGTACCTACGTGGTTGCTACTCCAAAACCTTTTGGCCCCAACGGCCATCCGTTCTGCGAGCAATGTGCTCTGCCCATTGCTACTTAAGTTCTTCGTGCTATGTCGGTAAACTTGGTTCTCATGCGAATATCCTCATTCCTGATTCGTTCCCACAAGGAAACTCCGAGCACAGCCCTTTCCATTGCCCTTTGAGTGACTTTAAGTCTTCTGTTGAGGCCCATTGTAAGCGAATACGTTTCGGAGCCATATGTCATCACTGGCAACACGCAATGGTCATAAACTTTCGTCTTGAGATACTGTTACTTAAATAAATAAAATGCCTTATTAAGTCTAGAACTACTTATTGTGTAAAAATTGCAAATAAGATAATTATGTTAATCACGGACTGAAAGCAAATTGAAAAAGTATGTGTCTTGAACAACTACACCAGGGACAGTCAACCTACGGTACGAGGTAGAATAATTCGAGCACACCATACTTAACAATTAGGTAATCTAAAACAGCAGGAACATACTAACTTTCTTATTTTAAATAATAAATAAAAAAATCTGTAAACATTACGATATATAAATTTGGGATTCCAAATTAAGATTTATATATAGTATATAGTTTAACTTTTTAGTAATTAAATCCTATTATATATATTATATTCTTTGGTTATCATGGCTGTATTGTTTTTTTTCTTTCATATTTTATTGGCATGTTCTCTAACAAAGATTTGCCATCCCTGCACTAAAGTACTTCATCACAGAAACAGACATAAAAACAAGATCGCATACACACAAAATAGGTATATTACCAAAGGTAACAGTACAACCTTTGATTCCAATGTAAAAACTAAAACACATCGTGTGAAAAATTGATGAAAAACCTTAGCCGATATACAGTCGTGTCCTTTAATATACCTTAATGGAAGGGGAAAATACGGGGTGATGGAAAACAAATGCCTCCGGCCGGCAATGGAGTCTGTACTATGGGGCTAGGCGAACAGCGGTAGACGGGGTTTTTTTGATGTAGTGTGATGAGTTTTGTCGTGTGGAAATGGAATAACATCTTGTTTGTTTTGTAGTTCAATTTTCGTGTGATGCAAGGGATTTGTAGAGAGAAAATGTTGATAGGTGTCTATAGGAACGACAAGTTTGAATCCATGGTGAATTCGAATACATGGCATAATGCATTACATTGATAGAACGTATTTTTTACAGGGTTTTGTTTTAGAAATAATATTAAGAGCGTCCAACACTACATACATGTTCACTGTTTTTCATACAACCGCTCTTATGTGATTATGATTTTAGTACACATTTTGTTCTAGATATTTTGAAAACACAGATATCTTGTGGATAAGACAATAGGCTTCTATTGCAATCAATTTATAAATTTGTGTAAAAAAAAAGAACAAGAAAGTCTGCTAATTTCCATGAACCTTTATAATGTACTCATAAATTTAAAAAGTCAGAATAATATAACTATAGAAACCTTGCACATTAAATCTAGATTCTGATTAATGAATTTTATTTCTAAAATGTTTTACTTTTTTATTAAAAAAAAACACGTGTTTCCTGGAACAAGTTTTCAGAAATATTCAAGTGAATTTTGCTATTACCGAGTGCCAGCAGAGCGTCCATGTTTATTGGTTATTTCTCTGATTTCGCGTTTTCTTGTTATCAAACATTGCGCTGGATCGCGTTGGATGAACCAACGAGCTTTTAAACCATGCTCAGGTTGACGTTAGACGGGTGAGGAAGGGCTCTCTTAACCACTGATATTCAACGTGGCAATGCTGTTTTCTGGACACGATAACAATGTGGAGGGGTACTCCGACTCCCAAGTTTATTTTAAACAAAAACAATCAATCCATATTTAATATAACAAATATAATTACAATAAAAATAAATAACTACAATAGAATAAAACAATAATATACTACTTATAAAAAACTAAAAAAAATACACTTAAGGGCAACCAACTAAACGACCACTCTTACGCTATTATGACGTTATTACACATTTTTCATTAGATATTTTGGAAACACAGTATCTTGTAGATATTATCTAGACTTTTATTGAAATCAATTTATGAATTTGTGTAAAATTAATCCAAAAAGACCTCCGAAAATCTGCTATTTTGCTTGAACTTTAACAATTCATAATTTGCTCAAAAATTAAAAAAGTAAAAAGGTGTATACCAACGACGACGTTTTTTCAAAAACTTTTAAGGGTTTAAATAAAACACGTCTTTCCTGGAACAAATTTTGAAAATAATCGATTAAATCATGGAATTACCGAATGATAACAGAGTTTTGAGGAGTTAAATCTCTTTTTTCACATTACGTTTTTGTCAAACATCGCGTTGAATTGCGTTAGATGAAGTAACAAGCTTTTAAACTATGATCGATGTTGACGATAGGCGAGTGAAAAATACAAGAACGCCTAATTAAGATGTGGCGTCAAAAAATCCGCATAACTGTCGACTAGAAGTGTACCCAAAAGATTGACGGCATTGCCACATTTTTAGATATTGTAGTCACAAGCATCTAAAATATGCTTTTTTATCTTTTTTTTTATGTCCGTGTGAGTTGTGTCAAATAAACTGCGTTCTTTCTCTGAGAAGTTTCTACTGCTTCTGCATAAATGATGACACCAAATAAAAACTTTATAGTCCAGTATGCTCAAACAACATTACAGTAAAAACAAAGACACCAGCAACTAACTCTACTGCAGGTACTTAAATTCCAAATTACTTTCAGCATAAATTTCAATCCTCGTCCGAAACAAACCAATTTTATTTTAACTGTAATAAATCTCAATTCTTACGTCGTTTTTCGTTCGCCATTTTCATGGCCCGATTGGAGTACAGTATTATACCCTAGACGTTTCTTGTAACGATCTAGTCGGGGTATCTCTTTGTGGTGGCCGCTCTGTCGGTATTTCATGCCGTCTTTGTCTAACCCGTGTGGATTGAGTGAGTCGGGTATACGTTTGTAAATGCTTTGAGTAGTTTATGTCAGCTTTTAATATTTATTTAGTAGCTCTTTTGTTGAGGATTTTTATTACGATTTATTGAGCGTTAGGTGATCTGTTCCATCTAGATTATCAGCTGTTGGAGTAATTTATGAGGTACAGATTAGGAACGCTGCCAAGATATGAAAAATCTAATTGAATGACAGAAATCTGTGATCGACATTTCCAAATTGCGGGTTATGATCATCTAGATTTTTTGCTCGAATAAATCGGAAATTTCATCTAGAACTTATGTGATATTTGTTTGCAGATTAATTAAATTTTCAGTATTGAAATAGCTACAACAATGGAAGTTGCAAACAATAGTGATGTTATTAGAAACATTGCATCGCATGTAAGTGGAGCTTGTCAAAGATTATACAAGACAATGGCGTGGGAATCTAATTCCTCTTCTTCTTTTATTTGCTTATTCACATTTTTTGTTTCTCGTTATTCGTTTCGATGGCAATTTTAATATGTAAAGATAATACTTAGGAGATGGTAGTACCTCGTATTCTTTATTATTCAGTTTTTTATTCATGCGTACTCACAGCGAGTTCGCATGAATAAGATGCATGCGGGCTGATCAGACGAATATAGTTTTAAATGATTGTGCAATTGTAGAATAATATTTGAATTAGAAAAAGTTTTTTTTAAGTCACTCTTTTTAATAATATAAAGTATTGAAATATTGTTTCCAGTTTTTGTCTTCGAACACACCACAACCCAGAAGCCTACATAAGGCAGAAGGCAAAAGATACTATAGAAATCTCTCAAAGGCATTTGAGAGATTCCACGCTGCTAATAATTATGTGTTTTAATAAGGCGACACCAACATCAGTCGTATAACGTGCTTTGGTGAAGCCATACTGCTTGACTGAGCATTTGATTGACCAAACGACTCAACAATCGTGTGTCAAAATACATTCTTGAATTATGCAATCAATATAAAAAAAATCTCATTTCTACAAAAAAAGTGGCAGGAGATTTTACTAATCCATTTTACCTGTTTTTATGATCTAACTTGTTTTTAATAAACTGTACTTTATAGAAAAAATTAATGAAAAGATTTCTAGTTATATGATAACCTGTTAGAATAACTGATTAAAGTAGGTATTCACCTACTTTAATCAATTTATCAGTATCGATAGCAAAAAACTCCATTTTCATTCTATTTTAATAGCAAAATTCTTGTCTCAAGTGAAACCAATGCAACTATTTAAACACTAGAACAGGACTGAGTACTCTCGGATATCTAGTGCTCAGATTAAGTGTCTATTTAACGAGTACTCAAGGTAAACTTAGTTCAAGATGCTCATTCAAGTAAGATCTTTATAAAGACTACGCACTTCGCAGCTTCAGTAGAACTTTCTGCAACGAGGAACGTACTTAATATGAACGAGGTAGAATGTTGAGGCTCATTTTGAAATTGATTATATTCAGGTACAAGCTATGGGTCCGAAGCTAAAGCGTTGTCAATTTTTTTCCCCTCTCGATATGTGTGATGTGACATCCACTAACCTGAGCCAGGTTGGTGGATGTCACATATTTTCGAATTTGATTCATGATTCTAGGATCCATTGGAAGAGTAGTATATTGATAAAAATATACTACTCTAAAAATATACTACTCTACTAAAATTCGAAAATATGTGACATCCACCAATCTGAGCCAGGTTGGTGGATGTCACATATTTTCAAATTTTTGATTCTAGGATCCGTTGGAAGAGTAGTAGTGATGAAATAAATTAGATATACACTGCTGTCTTTATTTATCTCTTTAAAGAGATACCTCTAAGATTACCACATGATTTAAAAGGGTATGGAGTTTCTAGCATGTAATTTCCTTTACAGTTTTTTGTTGTATAGTTTCTTCCATTAATGAAATGTGCAATTAGCTTTAGTTTTTTGACTAATCGACTTCTTCACAAATAAAAACCATCTGTAAATTCTTCAAAAAAATGCATTGAGTTGATTTGTTAGCTCTAAGCAGCTTCTACAAGAACATAAAATAGGAATTTGCATTTTTAAAGAACTTAGAAATTACTAGTTAATTAAACAAAATAACTACCAACAACTAACATCAACATACTCTAAAGAGCATTAAATCTTTGCCTAATTGCCTTTTAATTTAAATAAACTTCCAAAAACCCATTAAGACATCTACAAACAGTAAATTTACGCAGCGATTTACTAAAAACAAAACGAATAAAAATACGGTTCCTAATCGAACTATCGGATTCGTCTCAATTCGCATTCTGAGGATAAGTAATCCCCGCTGAAGAGATTTGCCTCCATCTTCGTTCTACAGATAAATATAATAAAAGAATTCATACTTTAGACGTGGCATCAGATGTAATATTTAGGTTTGGTCCACACTATGGAACGTGTGTTCTAAATCAGTGCGTTTTTTTTGTTGTAACATAGTAAAGCCTACGTCCACAGACGCGTAGCTTCATAAACGCATATTCGTCATTATGCGCTTGGTGTATGCTTGCTCTATCAAAAGAGTTTCATAATTTTGTATGTAAGCTGTGTGCAGTACACGAAGTAGGACGTATACGCGTCTATGAAGCTACGCGTCTTTGGACACTAGGCCTAAAATCTTTGAGTGATTGACGGAAAGAGCGAGTATTATGGTGTTATGTTGCTTAGAATAGTTTGTATACGGTTCTGAATTTCATCATACTAATATTATAAGGACAAAATTTTGTATATGCCTATATAAATATATATATATATATATATATATATATATATGTAGGTATGTTTGTTACTCTTTCACGATCAAACAGCTCAAAGGATTTGAATAAAATTTGGAGCACGCATAGATCATGCACTCATAGATATTATATTCCAAGAATATGTTTCCATGGGTTGATCTTGCCAAATGTTACTATTTATTTAAATTTTGTGTACAGTAGGTACATAGACTACTTAATGTAACAAGGCATTCTCTACTAGTCAATCTCTGGGTAAAAAAAAATATACATTGAATACAATCAATAAATCATATTTTATTTGTAACTCAAATTAAGTATAAGTAAGATTAGGTATTTATAATTAATAGATGCTAAAATAATAATCTATAAATTTTATAAATACTATGCTAAATATCAAAATGTTATAATTATGACGACATCTAAACTAAGTGAGAGAGGACTTAAAATAGTAATTCCAAATTTTACTGTTGAAGGAAAATACCATTCATAATTATAGAGCTATATAACAGTTATAATTATATAACAATCATTTATAAAGAAAACCCTTTTAATATAGAGCTCAAATGACCCACTGATTGTTATGGGACATTCTGAGAAAAGGACACTTTGCTATCTGTAGTGTTAGTTTTAAGTTTGCGCCTTTTCTGGCAAATAAAAAGTTTTTCTTTCTTTCTTTATTTTGCGAGAGAGCCTTATGTTTGGGTTCTTTTGGGTTTATGTCCGTAATTAACACCTTCAAAATCCCTAAATTCGAAATTAAAGTTTTCAATTGCCTCGATTTTAAAATGGATGCTTCTACAGCTTAAATTCAATCTTCAACGAATATTATAGAACGCAAATGCAGCCTCCACTTTATTATTTTGTTTGCTCATCGTTTCTTATCTAACGGTGAGCTAGAAGGTTTTAAAACAGATGTGTAGGCAAAACGTCTGTCGCAGATTTCATGCCACGTTGACGCGTAGGCGGCAATGTGTTTCTGGATTTATTCTCTTACGAAGCCTTTTGAATGCCTTTGTTAAATCTGCAGCTGTTTGCCTGGACTGCTCGTCTGAGATAATGTTATAAAGAAGGGAGGATTATTTTTACTTGGCTGTTAAAGCGGGTGTTTTATGTTGTAAAAGTGGGTGGCTTATTTTGTGTAATTCGAGAATTTTGTTTATGGTTTCATTTTGCATTTGCAAAGAAATGTTTCTGGTCTGTTTCTTATTTGAATTCCTTTTGTCATTTTTTTTTGTTATTTTTATTTATTTAGATTTCATGCACAAATGTACAAGAGTGGGTGGTGCCTCAGGCATTCTAAACCAGTCAACAAGTGTTGGTGGAGAATAACATGAAAATTTATTCTGTAGGAAGTCACAAAAAATCAAGAATTTTGAATTATAATAATAATAATTTTATTCATTAAATAGTACAGATCCTTAAAGCAACAAACAGTAGGTTAGGGAGTTGTACCTTTCTTGTCTTTAGGTGTGTTGTAAATCTGTACAAAAATTTTTAGAACCCTCCCTGTTAAACTAGATTGTACCCAATCTATATTTTGAGAAACAGTGAAAAGCCTTAAAAGTCTTACATTATTATTGTTACAACTATTGATGGGCAGTGTCTGATATATAGGAGTGAATTAGTATGATATAGGAGGTCATAATTTTTCTATTTATCTACGTATTTTACCTTATACACCCCTAGTTGTTAATTAGTACAAATAAAAAAGGGCTCTATCCGTACCCGTTACTGATCATATTTGTGTAGTCAAAAGTAAAAAAAAAAACTAAATCCCAAAATGGTCCACGAAAATTTGTCATTACTGGTAAATTCATAACTGAATCAATTATTCATATTAATTGCTACTAGAAAATACTACGCGCCGTGTTTTTCCATTTTTTTTTCATTCATAATCAAGCCTGTGCAATATATCCATAAATTGAGTAACATTTTGGGATATAGACAAACTCTAATAACTTTGCTGTTTATGAATATTATTTATTGAGACTTTATTTAAATAATAACGATACCTTTTCTAAGAAGCCCTTTAAGTATTTGTAGTAATTAAAAAAATAGTGATATATAGTGCTGCCTGCTTCAAAACATAGCACACAAACTTCCGACCGCCAGTAAATTAGCACGTAATTTACCCAACTAATCCAAAACTGAAGCTATCGATAAAGTGATCCGGTAGTTTAACCAGCCATCCGGTATTACTGCCGGTTATCCGGCGCTTCAGGGTAATACGGCCGTCGGACCGGCTGATCTGTCGGCCGCGATGTGTTAAACCTATCGCTAGGAACACCAAGAGATGCAGCTAGGTTTTAGGTAGATAGATATATTGAACGATTTGTACGAAGTCCTGTTTGAAATAGTGAGAGCCGGATCTATTGCCTCGTTTGAATTGCACGCTGCAAATATTCTGGGTCTTGGTGTCTTGTGTATCTGAGGTTACATGTTTGCTGATGCAACTGGGATACAGGAATAATGTCTAGTACTGATCAAAGTTTACATTTAGTGTAGTGTAGGGTAAAAATAGAATCGATAGTATAGTTTTTGATTGCTGTATAAAAATAACTGTTTTTTTTTGTGTCCTTGTTTTTATTCAAATACACTATCATTATCTTCCTGACCTTGTCCCGTTTTATTTGGGGTCGGCGAAATACATTTTTTTCTTCCATTCTTTCCTGTCACTCGTCACGCTATCACTAATTCCCTTTTCTTTCTTATCACTCCTCACAAAATCCATCCATATTTAAGTTGGCCTCCCTCTTCCTCTCCATCCATCCACTTGTAAACTCATAACTCTTTTAGGAACTTGTGTTTCATTCCTCCTCTTCACATGACCATACCAAGACAAACAAACCAAAAGAAAATTAAAAATTAATTCTAATATTTGAGACAAAGAATTAATGCAAGATAATATTATCCTGCAGTCACTCTTTGATACTAAATTAGTGACTCTTTCTAAATAGGCGTGAAAAATGGTCTTAAAAGCGAATCTTCTTAAATAAACAACAAATAAAATAAACTTAATAAAATACAAATGCCCTTTGTAACCCAACCCAAGCATAACACAAATAATACCTTAAATTAGTCAAGTGTGACATTTAATATCATTATTATAATTATTGTTTTCAGTTATTTCTTTTACTTAGTTAATAAATTCAAATTACATTTTTATTTACAAGAATTCCAGAACTTATCATAATAAGATTACTCTCCTACAAAAGAATTAATTATAATATTTTAATATTATTACTGTTTGTTTCAGGTAAATTAAACGGGAGCTCCTTTTTATATCGTATTCATGAATTTCATGAGACAAGGTAACACAAAAGAATAATAATTTCTATATTTTTTTTTTTATAATTGCAACATTTATCACACGTTAGAATAATTTGTTGGTGTTTTGTTATTTAAATTAAAGAATGACGAGGGTAATACTATTTGTATGTTTTGTTGTAAATTAGCTTTCAAATCGAAATGTTATAATCTCGTATTAAAATGTTCTTTCCAGATTATATTACCAGTGACTAACAAAGAAAAATTCTAAATTGTTTATTAAGCTTTTGCTAATTTAAATAACAACAGGTTTTGAATTTTGGATACTAAATAGAGAATATATTTTGTACTAATGTTAAAGTGACTAATTTTTTGCAGTTGATATTTTCTAATAGGATTTTAGGATGGAGAGGGAGAGTGAGACCAAAGAAAAAATGGATGGATTGTGTGAAGAGTGGTATGAAAGAAAAGGAAGTTAGTGATAGCATGACGAATGAAAAGGCAGAGTGGAAGAAAAAAACGTGTTGCGCCGACCCCAAATAATACGGGACAAGGGCAGGAAGATGATGAGGTCTTCTTCTAAATTGATTTTTGATCAACGCTCTTCCGTATAAACGCTGTCGATTGAAAACGTATTTTAAGTTAACGGTTACTTAGCCGTAGAAACAACTTTATATCTCTCATTACCAAGTATTATAATTTATTTATGTAACTGGAAGGTACTTGGGTTTTTTGATACAAAATGAACAATAAACATCTGTGATATTTTTCGAACAACAGGAACTAGTGACGAGGTAGGCCCAGAAGAAGATGGTGTGACTAGTTGGACTCCTATTTAAAGGATTAACCAGATGTATCCAGGCACCGAGAAGACTGGAAGAATGGAAGGGAGGCCTTTACCCTCAAAAATTTTATATATTGGCAAAATAAGCCATAATAATAAAATATATATGTATAGGTATATTTGTAGAGTATTAGCAATTTTTGCGGACGGCTACATTTTGGGAAATTTAGCTCATATAAGGGATAATTGTCTAATCGACATAAATCGGGTTAGGTTAGTTGACCTGCCGTCAAACTGGACGTAAATCTCGCAAAAATTTTGATCTTACCTTGCTTTCACATGCAATCGCACAAAGACATGCGGCAGTACGGAGTTTCTTGATAGATAAATAAATTAGCTTGTGGTTTACTTTCAAAATTAGAGTTATTTAAACCGATGCACCGATGCTACGGGGAGCATCTATCGTATTAAAAGTCGGGCACAACTATCCGCAAACCTTCTTCATTACTTAAAACATTGCAAAGTTCATAAACTATGACTGAGACACCGACGTCGAAATCTGTACCCACGGGTGGTGGCATTTTTCGTCAGCATATAAACCAGTTAAAAAACTGGGCAAGTGCGAGTCGGACTCGCGCACTGAGGGTTTCGCATAAACTTACCTATGTAAATAGTTCAGTTCCCAAATGAAGTCTCGAAGATTTTCCCTAATAGCAAAAACAGTTTTTTTTTTGTGGTGTAAAAAAAATGTTTTGATGGAGGTTACTGGGAGGTTCAGAATCATGTGCTGAGTTGATTCGACACCAGTTTACTTAAAACTGCCAAGGATATAGTTTACATCAAACGCCAATAGTCATACAAGTTTAATTGAAAGGAATTCTTAAAACATAAAAAAATATACCAATAAACCCAACCTATCATCGTAGTTTCAGCCGATAGACGTCCACTGCTGGACATAGGCCTCCCCCAGATGTCACCACAATAAACGGTCCTGTGCATTTCGCATTTATCGGATTCCCGCAACCTTCACCAGGTCATAGGTCCACCTTGTAAGGGGCCTTCCAACACTGCATCTTCCGGTACGAGGTCGCCACTCCGGAACCTTTCGGCCCCAACAGCCATCTATTCTGCGAGCAATGTGCCCTGCCCATTGCCACTTAAGTTTGATATTTCTTCGTGCTAAGTCGGCAACCTCGAAGACCCTGTGAAGGGCTATGCTCGGAGTTTCTTTGCGTGATCGAATCAGAAATGAAGATATCCGCAGGAGAACTAAGGTTGCCGAACCCAACCTATATTTCAATAAATACCTAACCTGCTTGAACATGAGTTCGACATCAAGCTATCATAAATGTAGATCAGCCCAAAGTTTTGTAATCGTAGCAATTATAGCTACAAACTGTTTTAATGTTGCTGGAGTAATCACGGATAGTGAAAACTTTGACGAACATTGAATCGAGCAACAATATTTCATTTATGTTGACATCATCTTAAATGAACATCTTAGACGGTCCGCAGACTGTTACCTATTTTCTTTGCAAAGTTCATCGACAGAGAGTTGAAATTTTGTGCAAAAAAAGAATGTATTCGATATGGAATCCTGGAGGGGCGATGGCCTGATGTTATGTAAGTAGTCGTATGTGAAACTCTGCCGCGCTGTTCCATTGGTGTAATTGCTGCAAGGCATTTCGTTTGATGGTAATCAAATAAATAAATGCCTACTCTAAAAGGGTAGGCATTTATTTTACCTTCTTCTCCTTCCAATTTGACTTCTTAAATTCAATTTCTTTGCTCTGGTCATAATAAACGTGTTCCTCGTTTTTTCCAGCGTCTCCTTCTTTGCAATATTGCTTCGCAGAAAGAGACGGGTGTTTTTTAAAGTCAGCGGTAATTTTCTTGTTAAAAAGTTACATTTTTAGCTAAGGGGGCATGTGGTTTGGACCATAGATCAACCATCGTTACTTTAACACAATTATGGTGGATACTAAAGTCAAGCATTAGTTAATATTATTAAAAAAAACCATTCCCTCTATAGCTGACGATACCATGAGGACTATAGTGTGCGCATTGCCTTACTTCTGTCGTCATTTTAAACGAATATCTTACATTGTCTATTTAACGTTCAAAGATGGAGTCTTTAGAAATAAAATTACGTTGAATGGATGAAAAATAATATAAGACAATGTTCCTTCAGTTTCATGCATGAAGTTGTAATTATTCTTGTTCGTTTTAAGTGGGTACATTGTGGAGCGAGATGAAACTTATAGTTCAGCACGATATGGTAGATGGGTACTTTAAAATGTCTTCGTCTTGAGTGTACCTACGTCTGTATTATTAGCGAAAATTTCGTGTTATTGTATTTAAAATATGTTGCGTTGACGCTTCGTATTTACTAATTGTTTGTATGCTAAGTAACATTAGGTTACAAATACTTAATGGGATGCTTGTAAAACAATACCTTAAGATCTTTTAAAATATGTTTTAATTATACATCAGTTTATATTACATGAGAGACAAATGAACACGAAAATACTTTTAACTTAATGGCTAATAATAATAAGTTAGTACTGTGTACAAAACTGATAGAAGGAGAAAGAACTCATTCAACTTAAATAATTTAGCTCACAGCGTTGCCAACGCAAAAAATTGACTTATGAAAAAGTTTAAGTAAATTAAGTCGACTCTTAAATGGAAACTGAAAAAGTTTTTTTCCAAATATTAAAAAATAAAACCAAAAAACACCGATTATTTTTGAAAGTCGTGTTTTTTTTTTTGTAAAAACTTTTAACTCACGAATAACAAAATCACTGGTAATAAAAATTAAAAATGTTTTTATTTCACAAAGGCCTTCACGGGCACTTATAAAACATCAAAACCTAGTGCATGGTTCCAATTGCTCGCTTACTACGTAGAAGAACCGGCAAGAAACTCCATCATGCAACACATAAGTACAAATACGGCTTTAGGCGTTCTCTACCAGTCAACCAAGGATGGTAGAGACACAACATGGAAGGAATAAAAAAAGAAAAAATTATGTTAAATAAACAAAGGTACAGAATTACACAAAATTACACAGCATTCTAAAATTCTATCTACATACTAAAAATGCGACAAAACTAAAATGACACAGCACTCGCCGCATTACTACAAAGAGCCTTTTTACAGGACCACTAACGACATTTTCATATTAATAAACAAAAAAAAAAAAACCCACACCGACCACAATTTACATAAATGTAAGCGCGCTGTAACATTACTGTTCTTTTGCTAAAAACATTGAGACTTCATTTGCATCGTAACCATATTTTTTTGGGTGCTAAAATGTGGGTACATACGCCATGGCAGTTGGAACGAATGTTTGGTGACGTGACAAAATGCGCTCACGATGTTTTTGGCTTTAGAATTATGGGGTACCTAATGAAATGGGTTATTTGAGTTTGTCACTTAAAGTCTGTTTTTTAGGATTCCATATCTCAAAAGGAAAAACGGATCCCCTACAGGATCACTTTGTTGTCCCTTTATCTCCAGAACGAGTGAAGGTGTTGAGTTGAAATTAAAACCATATACTTAAGTCTGCGTTTCCTTAAAAGTATAAAAAAATCAAACTTCTAAGTTCACGAATAAAAAGATACGGCCGTTTATGTCGCAAAAAACGTATATTTCGATACTCTTAAAGGAATCAAAATTCATAGTGTACTTCCCGTTAACCCAGAATCCTGAAATTTGGCATGAAGCTAGGTCTTATAGCACAGGTATAGAAATAAATCTGAAAACAAGAAAGTTGTGGTCCTCTAAGTCACAAAAAAAAAATACTTTTTTGCAATTCGGAAAAATCGAAGAGAAAGAAAAATAAAATACAATTCGGGAATCGTAGTTTGTACGGAACCCTTAGGGCGTGAGTCCGACTCGCACTTGCCCAGTTTTTTTTATTCTTTGGCAACGTTTTTGAACGCAAAGGGACAAGGCTGGGTTTTCGCCAGAAACCAATTATTAAAATCCACAATCACATGTTAGTGAACAAGATAGCAAAACTTGTACTTATTAGCAAATTTACTGTATATTTTAAAACAAGATTTTGTCGTGTTCAGTAATGCGTCTACAAACAACATTACCTAAAAAAGAAAAGTCGTACTTCGCCACTACGGTCTCCATGATGGAGCTGGAGCTAGCCCACACTCTTCAGAGCAAAGAGGCAAATTTCTGCCTTACCAAAGCTATCGAGTCCAATTATGAGGTAGTTAAATAAAGACAGAATGTTATCCAAATTATAATCTACACTAATAAAATACAGTGGCAAAATCGTTAAGTTTGTATGTAACGTGTAATATCTGAAACTACTGAATCGATTCTGAAAATTTTTTCACTAAAATATAGCTGCACCTAAGTACTTCAAGATATTTTTTTTATTTTTGCCCAAGCAAAGCCACCGTCATAAGTAAGTGTTGAATATTTTCCTAGCCAAAATTACATTAATATTGAACATCTTTGAGACAACATAGTGAACCACATCCTTAACACAATAGTTTTTTCAATACATATTTACACGCGTCAATACACCTCTTACACACCCGTATATTCCCACACGGTGGAAAATTTCTTTGTTCCCCGCGTCACTTCTCTGCAAAATCATATCAGTATATACATACAATTATTATGTACAAACGTATGTACATAATCATTCAGAGAAAACATGAATAATTCATTACCTTCTCCAAGTTTCACTACCATTTTTGTTATATTGTATAACATATACTGAAGGAATATTTACAGATAAGCCGTCAAGGTAGCATGATATTAGAAATAATGCCTCGTTTTCAGAATATCTGACTAGGCATGATAAATTATGACAGGTACTTGTATTCTGTATCATTTTCTGATGTCTGGTATCTTTTTATTGTTTTTGGATGAGTATTTTAAAATTTGTTTTGAGAGGTCTATTTTGTGTTCACAAGTGCTAAGTGAAAGTAAAATTTCCGTAGTTACATACGTATTACATATTTTTATTGTTTATGATTGGCTGAAATGTGGTCGCTCACAAAGGGCCTCATCAGAAGGCTAATGAAAGAAGAAGAAAATTACCCAAATGGTAATGCAAAAGGTCTATTATGCTCGGAGTTTTTATGGATGGATGCATGGTAACCAAGCCTAACGACATAGCCCGAAGAATCGCCAAACTTAAGTGGCAGTGGGCAGTGCATATTGCTTCGAAGGAATTGAAAGATTCTGGAAGACGCAGTGTTGCAAATCGTAAATAGTTGATGTTAATGTGAAGTGATTTTCATATCATAATTTCAGCTGAAAGTCCACTGTTGGACACAGGGCTTCTTTGAGCGTCACCAGTGCCGTAACTAACCTTTTAAATGCCCGGTGCGAGCTTCTAGGACTGCCTCGGTTAAAACAAGAATCTTACCCGGATTAAACAATAAAAAGGAAAATGAGTATATATATAAAAAAATATTCGTGACGTGGTGCTTCAAATACACCATCCACTATTTACCTATTGTGGGTGCTGGAGCCCTTGCCCTGAGCACCTACAGAATCAGCAATCCTAGTAGGGCGCGTCTACAACCGTAGTATGATAAATGGCATAGGTATTTTATATAAGCTATTAACTACCCTACTACTTATTATTATTGCTTGTACAGGCCCTAATTTTTCCTATTATCGACTACGGTGATGTGTGCTACTATGACCTGAATGCAGATCTCCTCAACAAACTTGACCGCCTTCTGAATAACTGCATTCGATTTGTGTTCAACCTTCGTAAGTATGATCATGTATCTGAGCAACGATCACTTTTAAAATGGTTAACCATCCGTCAGCGTAGAGCGCTAAGAGCCTTGACAACGCTGTATTCTTTTCTGGATAAACCTTCTTCTCCTTCCTATTTGACTTCTCAAGTTCAATATCTTTGCTCTGGTCATAATAAAAATCTCCGATCTACCAATAATCGCCTACTACGATGTCCCACACATCGCTCTGGATTTATCCAGTCCTCTTTCTTTGTCCAGGCGATCTCTCTTTGGAATGCGCTCCCTCTGAACATCAGGACGGCTTCCAGTCGGTTCACTTTTAAGGTGATGGCTCGTGAATACATTCGTAAGAAGTTGGTGTAATCATCACAGCGATGATTTGTTGGATACGTTTTTCATAATAACTTTGTTAATTTGTATGTATGTATCTAAGTATATATTTGTTATTGTTTTTTTTTTAATCTAGTTTATCATTATGTTGCACCTACCATGTTACATTTCTGCACCACCCTAAGGTCGACTGGTAGAAAATGCCTATGGCATTAAGTCCGCCTTTGTACAGTGTTTCTTACTAGTGCATAAAGTTTTAATAAATAAATAAATAAAACTACCATAGCATAAGCATAACCAGCCTTTTAAATTTTTCCACTGCTGGGACTCAGGCGTCGTCTCTCTAGGAGAGCAATGGGCAGTAATCCACCACGCGGGCCCAGTGCGGGTTGGTGGATGTCACATGTCTCCGAATTTTTGTTTATAGGACATGTTGGTTTCCTTACGATGTTTTCTTTCACCATTTTGAGAGCAGTGGCGATGAAATAAATTACACAAAGTAATGCGCCAGGCTGGGTTTGAACCCGCGACTTACAATTCATAAGTGCCACCACTGTTCTAATTAAGTATCAAGCATAATTCAAAACTTGGCCCTGGTTTGAAAATTTCTGCGCCCCTCCGGTGCCTGCTCCTTGTGCCTGGGCACCACTGGTACTGCACTATTTACGGCGCTGAACGTCACCAGAATGGTTGATCCTGGGCTTACGTGGTAAAATTCGTCGAAAAATCAGATAAAATAATGATAAATGCCAGAATATTTTTCTCTCAGTATTCTGCTGACCCTAACTATTGTTTCAACAAACTCCATACCATAGTATTTCCTATTGTTGTTCAATCAATTTCATATTATGATCCGCTTTCCGATCTGAGAGTTATTGCAAAACAAATCTTTGGTGGAATTGATTCCTGTATTCATGTTTATTGTCTATCGAGGAGAACTCGTCTTGGGAGTTTTATAAAAATGTGTTATTTTTTGTTATCGTTTATAGATAACTGGTTATTGGTTTGAATTGTAAGTTGTTATAGTTTTCTTTGTGGAGTTTGTATCCGTACCTCAGTAATGATGATAAATATCCACCCTTACGTTGTTGAAACTTCAACGGTCCGGACTAAGCGTTTCGCTTCGTCGTTTATACCGCGTACATCGAAGGACTGGAACAATCTGCCTGCTGCGGTCTTTCCGTCCAACTATAATATAGGTGTCTTCAAGGCTAGAGTGAATAGGCTCTTAATAAACTAGTGCGCCTGACCATCAATGATTGCATCTCCGCTTACCATCAGGTGGGATCGCAGTCAAGCACTGGTTTATATCAATTAAAAAAAAAAATAAAAGAAATAATTGGTCCTTATTTTTGAGGGTGTGGGTTTCATCAAATACCTTCTCCTGCTAGTAGTCGCATTTTTTTTTTATTATGAGAAATTCAATGATTGCATCACTGCTTACCATCAGGTGGGATCGCAGTCAAGCACTAGTTTATATAAAATAAAAAAAATGGTTTGAGGATACGTCTTGGTGGGGCTGCTCGGCGACCAGCCTGATATAATTAATTATATCGGAGCCTAAGGACCACACTTTTCCGTACTAGTGTAAAATACACTAAATTAAAAGCCTATAAAAGTAAGAGTAGGCTGCCTTAAAAAACTTGTAAGGTATATTGAAAAAATTATTTCATCAACCTTTTTTTTGAGGCGGGAAATCATCATGAGAAGTCATAAGACTCTCCACCCTAGAGCGGGAGAAGTTGCGCTCTGGGGTCAGACTTTTACTGACTAAAACCCAACAGTGTCCAACAGAATCTGTCCTGTGTAGTGAACAATCTCGCTTCACTCAGAGCGGGGTATTATAATGATTTCTCACTTTAAAAAAACCCTATGTTATTACTTTAAAATGTAATATATCTTTACATGATCATCATCATCATTTCAGCCAAAAGACGTCCACTGTTGGACATAGGCCTCCCCTAGGCTTACGGATGGCGAGCAATGGGTAGCAAACCGTTGAGGCCTAGTAGGGTCGAAGCCAAGGTCGGGGTTATGGGGATTCGATTCGAAAGGAAAACCCGGCCCTGGAATGAAAGGCAACAAAAGAACTAAGAGTGGGTTTTAGTCAGAAAAAGTCTGACGATGAGAGATGTCGGTCCTGTGCGTCTCGCATTCATCTGATTCCCGCAACCCTTACCAGGTCATCGGTTCACGTTGTAGGAGGCATTCCAACATTGCATCTTTCGGTACGCGGTCACCACTCCAGAATCTTTAGGCGTTGGAGCCTAAAGATTCTGACCATCTGTTCTGCGAGCAATGTGCCCTGACCCTATCTTTACAACTACAAATTAATTCTCTTTGTTCACCGACACAAACACAATGTCATTGTTACCACCTGCTACCAATTCATCAATCGCCATCAATTTATTACGTAACCCTCAAGTTACCACTTAAATATAACCCTACAGTTAACCGTACGTTCTTGGGCCAATTTGACAATGTCAGATCTTTAACGACTTAGCAATAAGGGCGTTTTTTCAAGTGCAGGAGCTACCAGACGTTGAATGATGGTGTCACAGTGAAAACTGTTTGAGAAAAATGACGTAGCTGTTCATATTCTTATGCTAATGCTTGGGGGGTACGGAGAGGGGGGGGGGTAAGCGGTGCACGATGTGGGGTGCAGAGGGTATGCTTTTAACCCGAATTTTCGGGAGTGTTGGATATATTATGTTTGAGGATTAGAATTTTAGCTTAGGGACGTGTGGCAGATTTTTCTTTATTACGGGATTCAGCAGTGGCGATAACTAAGTTAGATTCATCATCATCAATATGTGGACGGCAAGCAATAGATAGCTCGCCGTCCGACCGTCCCGTAACCGTCCGGACCGAGCCCAAGTTGTTGACGGCGCGTAGTGTTCCAAGCGTGCCTCAAGGATATGTCAGCAAATAGGGGCTTAGGGGCCCAGCAGTGTCGAAGCCTACTAGGGCCATGGGTGATGCGAAAGAGAACCCCGGGGCCCTGGAACGAAGGCAAAGGAACAGGAGTGGGTTTTTAGTTAGTAAAAGTCTGACACTATCTCTCGGTCCACCCAAGGGCAGAGGATGTCTTTGGATGATTTTCCCGCCGAAAAAAAAACATCATCTAAATTATTTCAGCCGAAAGGTAGCCACTGTTAGACATAGGCCTCCCCCAACGAATCGTCACAACGACCTGCCTTGTCCGTCTCCCATCCATTGGATTCCCGCAATCTTCACCACATCATCGGTCTACTTTGTTGGAGGTTCTCCAACACTACGCTTTCCTGTACGCGGTCACCGCTTATGAATCTTTCGGCCCTATCAACCTTCTATTCTGCGAGCAAAGTGCCCTGCCCACTGCCACTTAAGTTTGGCGATTCACAGTTGAGCCTTTTTACGCCATTGAAAAATGCAGGTGTCAACGAAATGTCATTCCACAAACGATTACGTAATAACTCAGACGCTTTCACTCAATAAGTATGTGCGGGAAAGAGATGGATATAGAAATTGTAACACCCAGTCAAAAAAAATCGACCGTTCGGTTCCGTACCGTCCGTAGCAAAAAACGGCAAAAAATATATTTATAATTGGAATTTAATATATGGAAACCCCACTTAAATATTATTTTATTCTGTTTTCAGTATTTGTTGTTACAGCAGCAACAAAAATACATCATCTGTGAAATTTTCAACTGTTTCTCTATCACGGTTCATAAGATACAGCCTGGTGGCAGACAGACGGACAGCGGAGTATATATGGAATAATTATATAGTATTTTTTATCGCAATATAAAAATACTTTATCACTATAATATAACTGCGTAACCACTTCCAGATTATAAACTTTAAGTAACTCAAAATAAGTCACACGTCGCATAATATTTATATAATGCTAAGTTACTCGCAAGCAACTAAGCACAAACAAATCTAACTTAATGCTTGATCACCAGCACAAGGCCACGTTGTACACTTTTATTACTCGGAAGCCGTAATTACACCGGACTTAATGAGCCGAGGCCGTAAACGGTCCGTAAACAATATAGTTACATTAAATAATCGCGATTCTGGTATGGGTGAATTTTTCGAGATTAGGAGAGTTTTTAGGTTAAAAAAATATGTGTTTTTCGTGAAAAAACTTAGCGGAGTTGTGATAGGTTTTTAAAAAACAGTATTTCTAGTTATGCTACCCACTTGTGGGGCGAGGCTCTTAAGAAGAATGGGGAAGCGATTGCCGTTTCCTTAGACTTCTCGCAGGCGTTCGACAGGGTATGGCACGCTAGCCTTTTGAGTAAACTTCTAGCGTACGGCATTTCCCCTAGTCTGATTAACTGGGTAAAAAACTTCCTTAGTGAATGGTCTCTCCGAGTTGTTGTCGATGGATGCTCAACAGAGTCAATGACGACTAATGCCGGAGTTCCTCAGGGTTCTGTTCTCTCTGCAACTCTCTTCCTGCTGCACATCAACGATCTGCTGATGCCCGGTATCTGTGGCTATGCAGATGATAGCACAGCCTCGCCATCAACGATTGCATCACTGCTTACCATCAGGTGGGATCGCAGTCAAGCACTAGTTTATATAAAATTAAAAAAAAAAATCACACACTTGATTCAATTTATCAACGGTACACTGTACAGGCTATAAAAATCTAATTAAATACTTTTAAATTCTAAACACTCTTAAAATATATAATTTGTAAAGCGTACTTAGGCTTGCATAGATATGCAGATCAGCAGATATTTTGAACGCCTTGCCTTTACAATTTTGGGTTCTTTCATTTCATAGGAATCTTTTTCATATAAACCAAGAAAAAATAATGTTTAATTTGTGTTTCACACCTTTATTACCTAAATTAAGACCCACTTTGTTTTGGTCACTAAAAGTCTGACTATGGCATGGCATGAAACAAATGATATATATTACTGCCTAAAAAAAAATCATGTTTGAATGATGCCTATTTTACTAACCGACGTAATTCAGAAAAAAAAATACACCAATATGGGCACAAAAAGATCATCACCATTTTTTTTTTAATTCAACTGATTTTAAATGCTAGCAACACAGAAAGATGAAACTGATAGCGTTATATCCTTATTAAATCAACGGTTCCTTAATCAAGTCTCACCAAACATAGCACGTTAATACCACCACAATCTCTACGTACCCTGATTCGATAACAAGCGTGAAGAATCAGATATCAAAGTACCCGCGGTTATTAATTAGTGAACGCGTCGTTAGGCGTCGACGAGAGTCGACATCGTAAACACAATGAGGCGACGTTTTGGAGAAGTCAAATATTAGGAGGATACGAGGTATAGAATTTTGTGGAGAAGTATTATGAAAATAATTTATATTGTACTAATTAAATATTAAAATAAAAACACTTAAGACCCGGCCCTTCCTGACCCGTCTATTGTTAACGTAAGCATGGTTTAAAACCTTGTTAAAAACATAAAATTGGATGAAGAGGCAGCAAGAAAAAATAAAGATTACGCATGAACGCTCTTTTGGCATTCGGTAAGGAATATGAGTTTTTTTTTTTAATTTAGAAAAAGTATTCGTCATTCAGAATCTCGATTAAATGTTTAAGGTTTCTATCACTTGGCTCTCTTGGCTAGGTGGGCAGTGCAACTACAGTATGCGACCATGTGCTCTAATGTGACTAACATAGCCCACCTTTGCTGTAAAAGTGTTTCACGACACATTAAATCACCATTGATGTATTTTTTTTCTGTAGGAAAACACGGAACAGTACGCGCTTTCGACGACTTAGGCTCGGTCCAGACGGTTACTGGACGATCGGACGACGAGCTACCCATTGCTCGCCGTCCGCAAGCCCGCACCTATGATGGCTGGAAATCGGGATCGGGATCCTGGCGGACCATTGATGTATTGAATATTGGAAGGTAGTTTAGTAAGGTATCTTGTTACCTTATTATTGGTTATGGAGATCAAATTGGCAATCACTCCATGTAGCCAGCTGCATCCGGCTTGACTGGAAGAGAACCCCAACGAACTTAGGAAAAGGCTAGTATAGACTAAGCCATCAATATTTCTGTGTCTTCTACAACTTTTTGACTGGTCTGTTGATCTAGTGGTTAGTGGCTCTGATTGCTATGCCGGAGGTCGTGGGTTCGATTCTCACCCAGGATAAACGTTTGTGTGATGAACACGATCATTTTTTCTGTGTCTGGGTGTAATTTATCTATAATATATATGTATTTAGAAATATATAAGTATGTTTATCAGTGATCTAGTACTCAAAACCCAAGCTCTACTTAGCTTGAGACTAGACGGCGTTGACTGATAGTTGTGAAAAAAAAACTAGCGTAATAAACGAACATACCCAAACATTCGTGACCCATTTTCAATTATGCGACCCCCGAAAAAAAAACTAAAAGATAAATACGTATAACGTCTCCCGTCGAAGCCTTCGCAACTTTAATAGGGTCTGACAGATTTCAGAGGCTCTCACCCGCTTTCACAGAGATTAATGATGTGTACTGGATCCATCTTATGGTGGTATGTTGGGACTTATACACTTGTTTCATTTATAGCTCAAAACATTTAACCCAGACTCAAAACATATAACACACCGTTGGGAAGCCTCCCACAAGGTGGACCGATGTCGTGGTGAGGGTCGCGGGAATCTAACGGATGCGAGAATAGAATAGTATAGTAATAGAATAGTATATAGTATATTTATGGTTTATTAATATATCTATTCTTGTACCTTTTCGCCTTTTCTCTCTCTTTTATTGCACCTACCACTATTTATCTTTGCATCACCCTAAGGTTGACTGGTAGAAAATGCCTAAGGCATTAAGTCCGCCGCTGTACGTTTGTGCATAAAGGATTAAATAAATAAATAAATAGAATAGAATAGGTAGTATTTATTCGATGCTGGCAATACAATAGGCAACAATACAAAAAGAAAAGTGCAGATTTACAATATAGTTGCGCTGAGCGTGCCCGAACCGAAAGAGTCGTTAACTCAACTCCGAGATGCACAGGATTGATATGATGATTTTGATGGCGACACTTGGTTTAGGCCTATGTCCAATAGTGGACGTCTTTCGGCTGCAATGATGATAATGATGAATGATATAACATTTAAATATAAGTTACTTGCTTCTGCCAGCGGCTCCGCCCGCGTGAAAGAAGGTTTTTCCAAACAAACTTTGGACCCCCGTTTCATTCCCTTAGAGGGTGCATTTTGGAAATACCTCTTTTAGTGCTCGCCAACGATATAAAAGAAAGCTTTGTGCAAAATTTCAAGTCTCTTCACTTCTAAAACATAGGACTTTCATAGAAACATCCAACCCCCGTTTTACCCTCATTCACGATACAGGATTTTTTATTTTCAACTATTTTGGAAAACATTTTTTTTGTTCATTTTTGTTGTGACCTAAAGAAAACAGTGATAAGACACACATAGACATACATACTTGCCTTTTCTCACGGTTTTACTCTCGTGGTTTATACCTCTGGAACTATATTTTTAGAGAGAAAATATAAAAATGAGTTTGGGAACGCATTCACGACACATGAGTACAATTCTATAGTGTAAGCAATGTTGTATTTTTTTTTTTTAGATTAGAGAAGAACTAGTTGTTATTTCTTTTCCTGCGGTCTAACTTTCGTGGCTGATTTTTTTTTTTGTGTATAAAATAAGTGTTTCAGATTAGCAATAGTAAAACTTTCTTTTTCGTGAATTTTTTAGTACCGTTCGCATTCACATAGCAGTCAAAATCTGTCAAAGACACCTGCAATTGTTTACAATTTTTTTTTTTTTAACGTTAACTGAGACGAAATAGTAACTGCGATTTGATTTATTTTAATACTATAATTGGCATTCAAATTTTCTATAAAAATCCTCGTGAAAAAAAAAAGTCTTTTTATAAAATTTTCTCAGATTTTGATGAAAGAAAATTACATTTTTTTTTTTTTTAATTGCTCGCGTTCGACCACCATCTCACCTGATGGTAAGCGATGATGTGATCGACGATGGAGCACGCTTGCCTAGTAGTAGCCTATATTACCTCTGCATTAGTCTACTTATTTCAATAGCCAATAAATTACAAGGATAGGAAAATTAAATCGATAGTGCACTCTCATCCTTTGTTATCTGCTTTAAACTTTCTAGTTAAAAGTTTCCAAACTATCATCTACATTCTAGTTTCGCTTAGATACGCGATATGGATTCTGTGTGCTACGAGCTACGGCGCTACGGAGCTACGAGCTACGGTGCTAGAGAGCTACGAGCTACGGTGCTACGGCGTATCGTGTAAACTAATACTACGAAATCTAAGGGGGGACTCACACAGTTGAGTATTTGCCTGGGTTTATTTTTGTACAAAATTTTATACTAAACAACAAATAATCCTAAAAAAAACAGCATTAAAATTAGTTATTAAATGAAACAACAATTTAGCATTACAAATTTTGATTTGAGAAAGAGGGGGCGTGGTGGGAATATCTCGCTATCTCTTTTCAGCACACGTAACATAATGGCGGTGACGTTATATTTCTATTTCGATTTCTAGTTTCCGAGATCTTTTTGTAGACATGACCTATTGCTAAAGATCGATTTTCATTACCTATAAAATTGATTTTCCAATGAATCGATCTCAGATTGCCATCCTAACTTAAAATGGGAATGGAGAAGTATACAACATTATTTTTAGTATATGCAAAACCTGAATATAGTTCGTTCAGAATCAGTAACTGAGTCGATTCCAATCATTTTTATACCATGTTATATTTTTTTCCAAAAATATTTGAAAGTATTGTCACAAGTTGGACACCACCGACACTAACTACGACCCAGGTCACGGCAGGTCATAACGGACATTAGGCGCCAACGCATAGCTGAGTGCGGAAACAAAACAACCCCTCAGTCGCCTAAGTAGCCCGGTGACAATGTATTTGTGCGGACAACCAGGTAACATAACAAGTTTAGAACTTTTGTGATTTTTCATGATACAGTTATGAAATTTTGTACATAGATTCTTTAGATAAAAATACTAGACACGTGTTTCGGGTTTGCAGATACTAAAAGTAATGCTGTATATGAAAACAGTGAAAATTAAATAAAAATAATAAAATGGGTCATCGTCTGTGGATGTGGTGTGTTGGGGGATGAGGTCACCTAAAAATCCAATCAATTTACCTAAAAATAATAACAAATATCCATTAAATAATGAAGCTTTCCTCTTCTTGAACTTGCCCAAACATAAAATGAAGGTATCTCCAAAACCAATACCATTGATAACGCTCAACACAATCGAACATAGCTCAACAATTCAGCCAGCAGACAGAATATAAATTGCGAATCGAGCACAATTCTGCCTAGTCTAATCGAAACGCTGGGAGAATACTTTACACCGCCTCAATATTGGAATCACGTACATTCGTCAATTCAACACTTGTTTAAGCGGATAAAACGTATGATTTCTTATATTTTAGACACATAATATCTTGGTGAAAGGAATGAAATGTATTAGGGTCACATAAAAACTAGGAAATCGTGCAGAATTGAGGATGGAGGTTGTCCGTGTCGTGGTGTTTCATTTTTATGGTACTACAAATGCTAGGAAAGTTTTATCTTGTGTCAATTTTCCTACGATTTTTCTGTGTTCCACAGTATCTACACTAAAATCATCTGGTTCGAAAAAAAATCACACTTGAACAGCTAGCAACTAATTCAACCTATGTGTGTTATTTACATAGTTTATTTTTCAAAGGCGCAAGTTTAAATCATAGTCAAATGCGTGCATTTAAAAGCCTCTTTTGAAAGTGAAATATCGTCAAATGACTCATTCTCACTCAGCCAAGTTACAACCGTTACGTTTCGATTCTCTTTTCGTCGGTCGCGGCGAGTCGGCCACGCCTTCTATTCCTTTGTTCTGACCACGTAACTGAGCGTTGAGATGACGTCAGAATAAAGGAATCAGAGGTGTGGCCGACTCGAGGCGATTGACGAAAAGAAAATCAAAACGAAACGGTTGTAACTTGGCTAGGGGGGCTGGTTGGAACGAAAAGGAGTATCAAATTTTTACTCACTTAAACTCCTCTATGTTTTTTAGTTGCCTAATGCGTCTCAGGGCCTCGGTTACTACTTGAATCAATCCTGCGGCCCTGGTAGGCATCAGCCCCAGTGGGCCCCGTCAGTATTGCTGTCAACTCTTTGAGCGAGGAACGCAATGCTCTATCGACCCGGGTTTGGTTCTTATCAGAGTACAAGTTTTTAAAAAGCATGTAAAATTTTGACCGCGCATGTTTTTTGTGATAATTTTTTTAATATCAACATTTAAAAAACGTAAATCTTTTATATTGGCCAGAAGTGGCTAAGGAGAGAGAAGTGTGGAAGAATGAAAAGGAGGACTTTACTTTGCAGTGGAACACAACAGGCTCATAATAATAATAGCCGGATTAGTGGTGATATACCGATTAACGCACCGCGCAATGATAGTCGATGTTACCATCCGACATGACGAGAATCTTGTGAAAGCTGAGAAAGAGAAACAAATCAAATGTCTTGACTTAGAACACGAGGTTGTTGACATGTGGAATGTGAACTCGGCTATCATTGTGCCGATTGTCGTGACCGCTAATGGCCTTAAAGCCTAAAGCTTCGACGACCATATGTCGGAGCTAACGTTGCGTAGTTGGATCAAGGGCCTGATAACAGAAGGCAGTACTTCTCAATACGGCTCGCATTATGAGGAGGTTCCTGTCTTTGGAGCCCTAACTGGTTGGAGAACTATTTTTTATATTTTCAAATGGTTTTTTTTAATATGAATTTGTTAAAAATATATTTAAAAATTTAATTTATATGTTTAAAAAATGCATAAAGGTGATAGTAATAAATATTTTACAATGTCTGTATTACGTAAAAAAAATTGAAAAAATTTGCATGCCAATGTGATGGTAAAATATGGAGGACTCTATTATAAAAAAAAAACCTATGTACTAGCTATACCCATGTTTGCAAAATAAATGATTATGATTATGATGATTACGTCTCCTAAACCCATTATTAAACTAAAACGAAGACTAAATCTACCATTGCTAAAGATATACGTATTTCTGTACTACAGTAATATACGGTTCCCTCCTCCATAAATTATAGAAAATCGACACGAACCAAATGCGCTAACACTGTGAACAGTATAATTTAAATGGAAAACCAAAAGCGACAGCTCGAAAATTATTTATCACGGTACATAAGGGGAGTATGAAGGAAGCGGATACTACATCAGACGCGAGCTACGTTTCTGTGCCAGCGTTCGTCTATCCCGCTACGTTACAGAGTACCCGCATCCCACACCACCCGCAAGTAGTGTGGTGTAGGTTTAAGGATAGGAGCGGGTATCACTTTTCGTTTGGGTTGAAAAAAGAACGTAAATAATCAAACTTATTCAATATTATTTAACCGGTAGTTGTAGCACGGAAAGTAGCCACAATTCATGCACTGTTGCGGGTTTGTCGATAAGGAGCAATGAGTATCTCGCTGTCTGGCCGTCCGGTAAGGAACAAGCCTCTCGAAGAGGTGTCGAACCGTAGAGATCCAGTAGGGCCGATGCCTGCTAAGGCTACGGAGAATATCTAAAGGGATGCCGTGGTCCTGGAACACAAAGGTTACAGGGTACAGGTGCATTTTAGTCAGTAAAAGTCTAAAACACTCCATCCTAGAGTGAGAGAAGTCATCGGATGATTTTTCACCTAAAAAAAAATCTCATGCGCGGGGCCTGCCTGCTCGGCAATCGCTTAGCTCATCATTAAACCGACTTGCAAAGTACAGAATGCTGACCCAATCTTTTTTTTCAAATAACTTGAACTTTGGCTACGTCGACTCGCTCATTTCATTTAATTGAAACAAGCGATATTTAACGCTTGACTTCTAACACTTGTACCACACGACGAAGGGCTTTGCTATCAACGTATTGCAGCTTTCTAGTCAATTTCCTGTATTTACTATCTGTCTAATCCATACATGATATCTTTTTGCTGCTGTCCAATCTAGTTTCTTTTTTATGAGCAAACAATCTGCCAAACAAATTAGGAACGGTTCATTTATTTAAATTGTATTAAGAAAATATTAAACGTAAGCATAAGCATAATCAGCCATATAATGTTCTCACTGCTAGGACCCAGGCATTCTCTCTAGCCCCCCTAGCCAAGTTACGATCGTTTCATTTGCGTCGAACGCCTCGAGTAGGCCACGCCTCCGATTCGTTTCTTTGTTCTGACCACGTGACTGAGCGTTGAGATGACGTCAGAACAAAGGAATCGGAAGCGTGGCCTACTCGAGGCGTTCGACGCAAACGAAACGATCGTAATTTGGCTAGGGGGGTAGGAGAGGGAATGGGCCGTAGTCCACCATGCAGACTCAATGCGCTTTGGTGGATGTCACATATCTTCGGTTTTTTTGGTTCTAAGACAAGCCGGTTTTCACACGATGTTTTTCTTCACCATTTTGAAAGCAATGGCGACGAAATAATGAAAATATTATATTTGCCTAAAATTACAACTATTATAATTTTATGGTTCATTCTAGGACACAGAAGTTCATAACTGGTGCTGTAAGTGTCTTTAAATAAATAGTTAGCTGTATTAAATTGCCAATTAAGATGATTTATTTTATGTAATAAACTAAAAGAAATGTAGACTCATACATCCATTGTTTCTTATTTTTCTAGGGTTCCGTACCGTGGTCCCGGGACGTAAAGGGCAACTGAAAGAACGTAGATGTGATTTAAGTCAGTAAATATCTGACACTTCTTCTCACTTCGCCCTATAAGGAGAAAAATCGATCACTTACCATCAGGTGTGATAGTGTTAAAAAAGTTTTAAAAGACCCGAATGGTAATCAAAAGGGTCTAATTATAAAGCCTCCACTGCCGGTCTGTCTGTCAGCGTACTGTATCTCATAAAACATAATAAGGAGACATTTAAAATTTTCTCAATATGTGTCTATATTGCTGCTATATTACAACTTATAATAAAATAAAATAAAACAAAAAAATCCTTACAATGCCTGTTAGGGTAACAAAATTGTTCGTCAGAGTCACTGTGGCTCCGATTCGCAAAGAACAACTGAAGAAACATGGGTGAGTTCTAATTAGTAAAAGTGTTAGACTTCTCTCGTACCATGTACAGCAGAAGTAGTTATTTATTTTATAGACTTAAAAAACCCTGAAAAAAGTCGAGCAAGTCCGACTTTTTTCATATTTTTACCTCTTTTAATTGACAAGTTTAAAACATGACATGTTTATTTTCAAATAATGATCATTGTGCTTGATTTTGGAAATAAAAAGCACGGCTTTTTATTTCCGAAATGTACAGCGCTTAGGTTCATATAAAAATATAAAAGTTAGCTTTTCAAATAGGCACCTTTTCTACGTCGTTCCAAACCCGCTTACCTCTCGTCCCTCGCACCACTTCATAGCGCGCTCTACTATCTACGCGTCGCAGCTCTCGGTCAATTTGCTGTATCGCAGTGTGTACCAAGCTCAGTATATTATTGAAATAGAAATGTTTGCTTTGCGAGAGTTATTGCCGAAATACAAGGACTGTATCGTAGTTATCGTCGCGTAGGTGGGTTCTGATAGTTTAGGTGTCTATTGTGTAAGTCTTGGCCGATAACGTGTTAGGATATTGTAAGGCTTGTAAATAGAGAATGTTTTTAATAAATAACTAATTAAAATTATATATACACTAAAGGCAAAAACTACTAGCTAAAATATGTCATAAATAAATCTTCTCCGCATCGCTGTTGAGTGTGCCCAAAAGGCTGGCGGCATTGCCACGTGCGTTGTATTCAATGCTTAATATCTGACAGAGGTAAAAGTCAGTCCTTGGGTCACGTGAAGTGTCACCTAAACGTTTGGATAATAAAAGCACATGAGCACTCAGACCCCACAGCCCCAGAGTTTCAACCCCAAATGGCTCAAAAACATAACTGCCGACGAGGTTGTTATATTTCCGCCGTTTGAGGTTTTCCTCAGCCGCAGCGGCAGCACCAGCACAGCACAAAGAGCTAGGAAGATGGGATGGCGTAAGAGTGTCGACACAGGTAGGCCTACCTATCTTCCATGGAAATAAAGACATACCGTCCGGTCTCTTGCCATCGTCGCGTGCCAGGCCGTGAGGTTCCAAAATAGTCGAAATGCCGACGGTGACAAGGGCTCGTCGGATCATGTCGTTAATTTTCGCGTGTCGTGCTATGCGTCCTGCGTTTCAACTGCATGACAGGTCGTGGTGACCGAGGCTGTTGACAACTTTGCCGCAGTAGCAGCAATGAGGAAAAAAGCAAGGAGCGCCTAGGCGTAGGGCAACAGCTAGGCGGAAGGCAGTATTGTCGAAAAAGGTGAAAATATTCGACGACGGCAGTGCATGAATTGAAATGAAGTGCATTTTACACCGTGTAATATTTTTTCCCAAAAATATTTTAAAAAAGTTACAAGTTGAACACCACCGCCACTAAGTACAACGCAGCTAACGGCAAGACATTTGCTGGCATTAAGTATCAGCGCACAACAACAACCCCTCAGTCGCCTGGATGGTCCGGTGACTGTGCATTTGTGAGGTCAACTAGGTAACATAACAAGCTAATAACTTTGTGATTTTTCATGATATGGTTATGAAATTTTGTACATAGATTCTGTACATAAATATATTAGACACATGTTTCGGGTTTCGCATTTACTAAAACGAATGTTGTATACGATTTATTATATTCTATTTATCTACTGATTTTCCCTCATTCCAAAATACGAGTACTATTCAACTGTAATTTTATTAAATTCCCTGCCAACTGCAATCCAAAAATAATGAAACATGGGAATTTTAATAAATTAATTTAAAAACAATCCATCTCTCCCATTTGTCATTGTCCAAAGAAAAAGTTGTAAAAAGGAAACATCTAAAGATTACGCCGGATGATAAAATATCACTTTGAACAATAGGAAGTGTCGCCCAATTAACTTTGTTCAATTAATTTTGCGAAGGCGACAAAGGAACATCAAACGTTTGTGGGACAAACAATTCTAGGGACATCAAGAACCAATTGGAGGACTTTAGAGCTATTTCGTTTAAAAGTTGCAATTAATTATGCAACTGTTAATATTATAATAATAAAATTTAAATTCAATGTATATCAGGAATGCACAAAACCGTTCATTGTGGTATTTCTTGCTTCTTGACAGATTTCCACAGAGTGACACTAAGTGTGTTGACCTCTGTATAACTTGTACGGCGTTCTCCAAGTTATTGCTTGAGACTGACCAACTATTGTTGCTTCCGCTAATATGTATACGATCAATTTGTGAGTGGCGTCTCTGAGTGTGGCTATTATGTGACTACATTTGTTAACTTAGTCTTATATCTGTAAAAACAATTGTACGTGTAAATAAAAAATTTATAAACCTATATAGGTATATTAAACAAATTCGTGTTAGTTACACCATTTATAACTCAAAAACGGCTGGACTACAGCTGGCTTTAATGATGTTTGCTTTAGTAGATTCGTCTCCGCCCCAAATAGAATAATAACTATTAAAATAACAGAAAAATAAACGCAAAAAAAAATAGGATAATATTCAAATACATTGAAAAATTACAGGACCTGTCAAATACAATGATCTTGTAGGATAAAATGTGTATTTCTACACATTATTAATACAAACGTTCCTTATTAAAATTATGTATTTTTCAATGATTGACACAAACAAGACAAGTTACCTAACAACTAGACAGATCATTCTATATAATACTAGTGGTTAGTGTCTGTACGTATATAAATAAATAAATAATTTTATTTTGATATAATTTTAGTACTATGTAGGTCACTACAGCCTCAATCATTCGGTCAATAAGTTTAACTAAAAGATAATCACCACTTTCATTGACTGTTAGGCGGTAAGAAGTTCGCCGGGTTCTTCTTGAGCACTTAGTTGCGGCCTTGATCTGGTCTGTCCATCTCATTGATGAACTACCACGTGGTCTGGTACCCTCAACCTTGCCCTGTACTACGAGACGCTCTATGGAGTCATTACCTCGACGAGATACATGGCCGAAGAAGCTCAAAATGCGCGAATGCACTGTGGATGATAGGCGCTGTCTGATGCCGAGTTCTTTTAATTTCTTTTAATTCGTTAGCTAGTAAAAAAAATTAAAAATCACGTTAAGCCTCTCACTAATTTTAATTTTGCATGTAGGATAAACTCTCTAAACAATGCAGTAGCTTCATTGTCTAGTTCGAACTTCAGACCTGCAACAAATCAGTACTGTCAGCAGAATCCAGATATCCTCACACGTCGGCACGAGTTTCACGGGAATAGCCTGAAATAGCTCATATCATAGTGAATCGATTAGCAAGTCAGCAGTTTTCGTACCAGCGCAGAGGTGTAGTAAGTCTATCGAGAAGGTTCTATTAAAATTTTAGACATAATAGTTTACTAAGGGATATATGCGTGATAATATAATTATAATCTAGCAGATAATTTTATAAGTTCGTTATACTGTTTTTTTTTTAACATTAACTATAATAATAACTGAAGCCCTAACCAGCGGTAGCTTGGACCCTGTTCCCGAGACCGGCGGTTTTTTGTTTAAATGTTTTTTATGTGTTTTGTTTTTAAATAATTATTTGAAAATGTAAATGATATGCATATAAAAATAAATAAATGGAATAATAATAAATTTATTTGATCCAATAACATCCAATTAACACACAAGAGCTAAACAATCTCGGGTTGTCGGGTTGGTTGTTGGTTTGTACATAGTGCAATGTACAAATGCATCTACCCAATCAATAAAATCTTGGGATTTTAATGATTATGAGACAAGGTGAAGGAAGAAATATTGGTGAGAATCGGTATACTTTCAAAAAGCAATGCCAAAATATGATAATAAACGAATCGATGATTATACACGTATCATCAAACCGATTTTGATCTCAACGGTTGCATTTGACTCCCAGTAAAGTAGCTATTTGAGTGCATAGTTGGCTCAGTGATAAAGGCTCCAGTTTACGAGTCATATTTCACGGGTTTTTTTTTTTGTATGTTGGAAAATCATTCAATGACATCTCTTACTTTTGGGCGGAGCGAGAGGGCGTGTCAAACTTTTACTGACTAAAAACTCACTCCTGTTCCTTCGTTACCTTTCGTACCAGGGCCAAGTCTTCGTTTCAGAATCAGACCCTTGGCCCCAGTAGGCTTCGACCCTGCTGGGCCCCTACGGTTTGCTGACACCTCCTTGAGGCGCGCGTGGAACAGTACGCGCCGTCGACAACTTGGGCTTGGTTCAAACCCACGGGTTACGGGTCACGGGCTTAAACCCAGCCAGGCGAATTACTTTGAGTAATTGATGTCACCACCATTATTCTCAAAGATGAAGGAATTCATCGTGAGGAAATTGGCATGTTCTAAAACTAATCGAAGACATATGACATCCACCTATCTGCTAATGGATTACTGGCTATTCTCTCTCCTAGAGAGGAGGTCCTGAGTCAAAGCAGTTTTAGAGCACCAAAAAAACAAATGGCGAATAAAACGCAAACGCAATTAGGAACGCGAAAAATAAACAAATGCCCATCGGGTCATAAACTACATCCACTACCAGTTCACCCCAATTATATTATTCTAGATACCCAACCCCGACAGTTTCAAAAATTAACACGTTCTTGAACAAAAACAGGCTCAGCACCAAACCCCCGGGCTTTTAGACAATGAGAGTCGAATTAATTAAATCCGCCGACATCTTGCGATGACGAATCGATCCAACTCGAAGATTTGGACAATTAATCCGAGCTCATAGTGCCCCATACAACTGGATTAATTTCGTTTGTCAATGTCAGAAATGGTTTGTGAGCGATTTTGAATCTTGTGTTTCTCTTTGACGATGCCAAGGCCGTACTGCCTGACACACTATATGGAACTATATATCTAACGTTTATTTGATACATTTGCTCCATATTCAGATTAACACATGATATACTGACCCAGAAACTCCTTCTGGGGTTCTAGGCCTGTTGGGGTCTCTACACAAAATATCTTTTCTCTAAATGTGTTGTAATTCTCTACGAGGTGTTTGATGACCTGGTGCTGGTAAATTGTGATCTCTAGGGTATTTCCAACCCTTTAAAAACATAAGAGCGAAAAAAAAGTGGAACTAAAGTTGTCAAAAAATAATAGGTCCGTTTTGACATTTGTATTTTGACTACTTAGCGGCTTATCCGGTATAGTGTAGTTAGTACTAAAATAATAATTAGGGGTCCGGTGTAGTAGTAGCTACACTACACTGGATAAGCCGCTATGAATCAAAAAACAAATGTCAAAATGGGCCTATTATTTTTGACAACTTCAGTTATAATAAAATTTAACATTGGAATCGCCGAGTGCGATAAGGCGGCCAATTGTATGTTTTTTTTTGTACTATAATTTAAATTTGTAATCTTGGTATGCAATAAAGTATGTATAAATAAATAAATTGGTTCAATATTTACAGATTCTTTTAAAATGGAAGTAGTGATTAAATGCACCAGTAGTTCCATCGTGGAACTGTTAATGCTACTAGTGATAGTAGTAATAATGATACTACAACGAAGGTACATTGTTGAACCTGCAAGAAGACAGGGCAACATTGAGTGATATGACAATCCTTAAAAAAGGCATAAGCATTTCACATTTTTTCCCGCAGATATGCTGATAAGGGGTTCAGTGGGAAAATTTTCCCACTATTGAAACTCAGGCCTCCTCTCTTGGAGAGGGAATGGCTCGTAATTCACCAAGTGGGCCCAGTGCTGGTTAGTGGATGTTACATACCTTCGAATTTTTGGTTCCAGGACATACAAGTTTCCTCACGATGTTTTTGTTCACCTTTTTGAGAGTAGTGGTGATGAAATAAATACGCAAAGTAATGCTCCTGGCTGGGTGTGAACCCACGACCATAAGTTAGGGCCGTTACCACTAAGCTACCAACGCTCTTACTGGGAAGATGCCGTAGAGAAATTATAAAGTTTAATTATTTTTTTTAATTTTATTGTTCAATATTTTTAGTTTACACTGATTACAAACATAACACTTGTCTGAAATCTGAAGAGGTTTATGTGACAAAGTGGAGAAAGTAAGCTCGCTCACCACAAGTTACATCAAAACAAATAAAAATATACTTTACATCTTAAAATGTGTTGTCACTAGTATAATTATAATGTTTTTTCAATGTAAATTTACATTTTTATACGTACACGAAATGATGATGATGATGAACCAATTAATAAAGCCTTTGTTTCATGTCACTTATTAAACGTTTGTCAGGCTCATAACTAACTAGTCATAAGATTTTTTTATCCAACTGTCCTTAGTTGTCTAGTAGAAGCGTTTGCGCACTTTCTATTGATTCCCTACAGGTATTAAACAAAGTGGAAATAAAAATTACTGAAACGATGATACTGTACTACAAGACCAACCCTGAATTTAAAAAAAATTAAGGTACTACTAAGCTCCTAGTGAGTCCTGATGTCAGTACGAAGAAGCAGCAGCAGGTATACAAACCCGCACTGGGCCCGCGTGGTGGATTACGGCCCATACCGTCTCCTAGAGAGAAGGCCTGAGTCCCAACAGTAGGAAAATTATAACGCCAACTATGCTATACGTACACACAGTTGTCTCGCCCAAAGATATACAGCTAGCTCAAACCATTTAGTTCAAAACAGCAGGTCGAGATAATGTTATCGGTTTTGCTCCTAATTTGGCATAGTAACAAGTACCTACACAATTTGGCAGAGCTCACAGTAGCTATTGCCGAAATTAGTTCGATCCTCAAACTGGACCAATACGTGTCTACCTAACTATTAATTCTCAGCTTGGACAAAAACATGTCTGTGTTTTGCTGATTCCAGATTAATATTGTAAATGCTAAAGTAGCTCTGATTGTCTGTCTGTTTGTTTCTTTTCACGTATTAGGCGTGAGGCGCAGAGTAGCCAGCCTTTCGGTATTTTACAGGTTACATTTTGGAGAGTGTGCGCGGGAATTGCATGACTTGATTCCGCCATCTCCTTTCTACCATCGGACAACCCGACGAACAGCGAGTATCAACCTTACGTTGTTGAAACTTCAACGGTCCGGATTAAGCGTTTCGCTTCGTCGTTTATACCGCGTACATCGAAGGACTGGAACAATTTGCCTGCTGCGGTCTTCCCGTCCAACTATAATTTAGGTGTCTTCAAGGCTAAAGTGAATAGACTCTTAATAAACTAGTGCGCCTGACCATCAATGATTGCATCTCCGCTTACCATCAGGTGGGATCGCAGTCAAGCACTGGTTTATATCAACTAAAAAAAAAAAAAATATTAACGAAGACAATATCCTTACCTCAAATAACTCTTCTCAGTCTGGGTGTCTTTTACGAGACCAACCGTTTAGGTGTTTTTAATATCGTGCTGATTTCATCACGCATGCGGGATTGCTTCGCATTCGTTAAATCGTCAGATATTTTATTTATTTATTCAGTACAGCAATACAGCCATTAATACTAAAAAAAAACGTTAATCCTTTTACTCTGTCTTCTCACAGAATCGCAAACTTTCTAATAATATTGTCTTCCATTCATCAGCAGAACAGTGGTGACCGAGTGGTAATAGCCTCGACTTACGAGTTGTAGGTTGCGGGTTCAAACCCAGCCAGGCGCATTACTTTGTGTAATTTATTTCATCACCACTGCTCTCAAAACGGTGAAGGAAAACATCGTGAGGAAACCGACATGTCCTAGAACCAAAAATTCGAAGACATGTGACATCCACCAACCCGCACTGGGCCCGCGTGGTGGATTACGGCCCACACTTTCCTACAGAGGAGGCCTGAGTCCCAACAGTGAGGACATTATAAGGCCGACTATGCAATGCTATTCATCAGCAAACAAATCAATCCAGGGTTGGTCTCTACGAGCACGTTGAGCATCGTTAGCATACGCAATATAGGGAAGGTGGATCGAGCTACAGGGCGACAAAATGGGACATTAAATAATACGCTTTCTAGAGCGATTGTAATTATTCGGAACAAATAATTGACACAACTTTGCATGTAAGTCGGACGCATCAGTGTAACTATTAATAATTTTACACGCTGTTGTAATTTAGTCAACAGCCCGCCTAACCTTTAATGAATTGCAATTTAAGCACCCTAAAATAAACTTAGTAGGATACATATATGGATAGTATATAAATGATAAATGTATAAATGTGTACTTTTTTTGCGGGTTGGAAATTATCTTATGAATTCTCCAGCTCTAGGGTTGAGCGCGAGGGCGTGTCAGACTTTAACTGACTAAAAACACACCTTTGTTCTTCAGTTGCTTTTTGCATTCTAAGGCTTACATTATACGGAAGGTGAGGACACCGTGACGCCTGTCCAGCCACTCCTAAAAAAAGTGACTTACCGCTATGATTATGGCATGCCCAAAATATCGACTTTTGGATGTTTTTGATTTCATAGTGCTCTTGAGCCAGTTGTTCCCAAAGTTATTCTTTTATTCAAGTCAAGGAGTGAATATAAATTAGGAAAATTACAGTACTGTGATTTTAGGAAGTTGTAAGTTTGTTGCGGAGTCTCAAGTTTCCTTTCAAGGGTGTTTTAATACAATATCTCGTCTCGGTTGATTTGTTACTTGAATATTATTCTAGGTATAACTGTGGACATTTTGCTTTGATTTAGGGTGGAAATATTTATTGTGTCGTAGTTGTCTGTTGAGTGTTGCTTGCTTCTTAAACAAGAGTTTTTTGAGATATTCTCACTTTTATAGTTGTAGGGAAAAGTAGAAATTTATTTATTTATTTAAACTTCAATGATTGCATCTCCGCTTACCATCACGTGGGATCGCAGTCAAGCACTGGTTTATATCAATTTAAAAAAAAAAAATGTACAGTAGGGGTACATAGGCGGACTTAATGCAACAAGGCATACTCTACCAGTCAACCTTTGGGTTAAAAAGACAACAATGTGGTAGGCTTGCACAATAAACAAATAACAGATAATTCAAAAAGAAAAAAAAGAAAAAAACCAATAATAAAAAAATCATCCAATGACTTCTCCCGCTCTTGGTGGAGTGGGAGGAAGAGTCAGAAAGATAAGCTAAAATAGGCTCAAGCAAAGATAGGCTCCATCAGGTGAGATGATCTCATCCAGGTTTTATCCGCGAAGGCAACAATGTCATTTGACTTCTTTCGACACTGGGCGACCAACTACTTCCTTTAACAGTTATTTTGGTTTTGAGGGTTTTTTTAGGTGAGAAAATTATCTAATGACAAATCCCGCTCTTGGGCGGAGCGGGAGATAGTATCAGACTTTTACTGCCAAAAAACCCACTCCTGTTTCTTCGTTGCCTTCGTCCTAGGGCCCCGGGTTTCGTTGTTTGAGGGTGAAAAATCACCGAATAATTATCTCACTCTGAATCTTTCTGAATCGTGCTAGAAGAGAGAGTGAGAGAGAGTGTCCGATTTTTATTGTCTGAAACTCATCCGTGTTCCTTCAATTTTCTTTTCTTTCCAGATCCACGGCCACTCTCCAAGGCCATGACTCAAGTTAACTCTACCATCAGCTTACATGTTTGCTGTATGGACTTCAAAAAAGACTTTTGCCCCTGAGATTGTTTTTTTTTTTTCACACAACTATCACACAACGTCATTTAGTCCCAAGCTAAGCAGAGCTTGTGTTATGAGTACTAGACAACTGATAAACATACTTAAATATTTTTAAATAAACACATTATACATAAATTACACCCAAACACAGAAGAACATTTGTGCTGGGTGGGTATCGAACCTCGTGGGCTCGGTGGTCCTCCGGCATAGCAGTCAGGGCCACTAACCACTAGACCAACAGGCCAGTCAAATAGTAGTTGGTATCGGTGTTTCTTATAAGAGTAGTTTCACCCTAATTTACCAGTGAATTTAATAATTATTTGATAAAGTATATTACAAATATGTAACCTAATCCGATATAATTGGGAAGTCTATTCCCCCAGTACAAGGGAAAGCGTAAAGATTACTAATTAACAAAAATCTCGAGGGACACATTCTGCGCAATACACATTTTTCTTCAAGAAAAAATCTAACAAAAACAGCTAAATTACATAATGAATGAACGCAGAGCAGTCTAAGAGAGGCTTTAGGCCCCTTAAAGCCCACGTAAGCCAGCAAATTAAACATACAGCAATTACCGATTAACGAATTAATCGATTTGAATTGACTCGAGTTTAAGAAAATACGTGAATTAGGCGCGATTGTTGAGATCATCGTATGCTACAATGATTTTCAAACGGTCTTTCTTGGAATTTCGTTTCGGTTAATTCTATTTAATTTACTTAGGAATAATTTCATAAAAGATGTAGTCTTCTGGTTTAATTATTTTAGTTGATTTTAGTTTTTTGAGTATACCTAACTTTGTGGTAATAATAATAACAAATGCTTTATTTGTATTTTAGACAATTTTACAATCCTTATATACTTCTGCCGTAATGCACACCAGTTTGATAGCAGACGTTGCTCCCGTGTTATTAAATTATTTATATTGCTTATATTGTCATTACACATTTTTTAGTTATTTCTTTGTCTGGCCCAGTATTCAGCCACGGCAATGCCATCCGCTGACGTTGTGCATGATGCAAAATGGAAGTGAGACATACTCTGAGGCGAGACACCGCAAAAACACTAAAGATAAGAACCATCCGTAAAACCTCTACTCTTTCTTAGTTAATATCTCATAAAAGCTGCATGAGAAAAACATCATAATAGGTCAAAATTTCTATGTTGGAATTCTTAAAATGAAAAAGAAAAAAACATTTTTTTATTAGCTTTCATGGTTACATGTACAACTGCGATATTACAGAAAATACAAAACACAAAGAAACCAACAAATACCTAATTTCGAAAAAAAAAAATAACGTACCTTTGACGTAAAGTTTATTTGAACTAATAATTCCAAGTCAATCCAAAGATATAACACTTCAAAGCAACCCGTTTTAAAAAACGGCAATTTCATAAGTAAATACCTATGATTAAAAATAATATCAAAATTAATGACCAAATTAGTAACCGAATTGTCAGATTTAATAAAAAAAAAAGTGGTCCTTTTAATGTACCTTGAAGATGGCATCACCCGGAAACTGGAACAGTCCATAATTATATTTAAATTGGACACCAAAAATATCTTTAGCTTTCCATACAAATGACACAGTAACACAATTAAGCATCTTCAAATCCTGCAGAGCTTAATTTCTGTCACCAGGATCGCAGAGATTCAAGCATCACGAATGAAGATAAACAATGCGATTTTTTTTCAAAGCATTATGCTGACTAACATTTGTCAATGTCTGTCGTTAATTGACTGCGCAATATATCATTCAGGGCAGCATTAATATGTTGTGGGTGCGTCCGGATATGGGGCGTTCCTTTGTTCGGCTGTTATGATAGGGGTGATTATGGTGTTTGGACATTCTGGAGAGCTCTTTTCGGAATTTTCGGTCGATGTTTTTTTGGGCCGGAGCACTGAAAAGTGAGTAAGGCAAAATCTTTATTCTGTTAATTGATCACTGTTTTGTTGTTTGTTAAGAATATTGTTTTGGTGCAAAAGAAATGTATTGTATAATTATTTTTGCAATACGCGGTAGTTCGTGGCTTTAATTTGTTCCTAGTCAATTGTCGTTTTTTTTTTTAATTGGGAATATCATCTAATGACAAATCCCGTGCTTGGGTGGGGCGAGAGATAGTGTCAGACTTTTAATGACTAAAAACCCACTCCTGTTCCTTCTTTGCCTTAATCCCGGGACCCCGGGCTTTGCTTTCACACTACCCGTGGCCCCAGTAGACCCTGTTTGTTCGACCCTGGTCCGGACGTTTACCGGACGGTCGGACGGCGAGCCAGGCAATTGTCGTGTGTGTAGTGGATTGTAGAGGTCCGAAAAGCAGTCATTAGTATATATATTTGGCCACGGGTCAGGCACTAGGCTCTAGGCTAAGTACTACTTCTAGTACTAACTGTAGATTGTAAATGACTCGCGGTAGTCAGGAAGTTTGTTTTTTAGGGTTCCGTACCTCATAAGGAAAAAACAGAAATCTTATAGGATCACTTTGTTGTCAGTCTGTATGTCTGATTTGTGTCAGTCTGTCAAGATTCTTTCTCTCGGGAACGCGTGAAGGTACCAAGTTGAAATTCAAACCATAAATACTGAGGTCTGCAGTCCCTTCAAGCTATGAAAAAATCAACTTTTAATTAAACGAACAAAAAAAATACGGCCGTTTATGTCGCAAAAAAGAACCTATATTTTGACACTCTCAAGGGAATCAAAATTCATAAGCTACTTCCCGTTGTCATAAAATCCTGAAAAGCAAGATCTCATAGCAAAAGTATAGGAAAAAATCTGAAAACTGTAAATTTGTAGTTACGTTTGTCTTCGTAACTCAATTCAGGATTAGAACTGTTGTCATAAGTAAGTTTGTACGGAACCCTCAACGCGCGAGTCCGCCTCACATTTGCCAGGTTTCCACTTACGCTCAATCCTACTAACATTCAGTAACACAATCTCTAAGAAACTAACCACTAAACCTAAAAACACACTACGCACTAATGCTAGATCATTTGACAAATATATATCAATACTTTTATACAGAACGAAAACCCAAACCGGACCCAATCTCTCACAAAAATCCCGATCTGTAAAGCATTCCTGTTGTTTTACTACATTGCACTGTTAGTCCACAGCTGATAACCAGCTTTGCTCCCAAAAGAAAATAAACTAACGCGAAAAAAAAACAGATTTCGCTATCGTGGTCGAAAACAGATATTGACTTTATCCCTGGACGCGAAAATAAAAGGAAAAAGGTTTGGAATAAGCTTCTAGGATTATAAGGTTACCAAGTAAGCTACGGTTGTGTGAGGCTATAGTGAAGAATGATGGTCTAGTGACGTCAGAACTTAAGCCTTAGTATAATCTGAAGGCGTATGTGATGATGACGTAGCTAGTAGAACTACTCGTCCATTATGACTGGCAGTTTTTTTTTGGATTTATGGACAGTAGAGAGTGGAACAGTGATTTTTCTTTTAGGTGGGAAATTATACCAATGACGTCTCTCGTTCTAGTGGAACGAGAGGGCGTGTCAGACTTTTACTGACCAAATCCTATGTTCCTTCTTTGTCTAGTTTCCCAGGATCCTGGGGTACCCTTTTGGATGACTCGAACCATGGCCCTAGTTGGCTTCGGCCCTACTAGGCCCCCACGGTTTTGCTGACATCGGCCTGACACCGAGCTACCTATTGCTCCTCGTCCACAAGCCCACGCCTATGGTAGCTGGAAATAGAGATCGGGGTCCCGGCAGCTGGGGCGTGAGGAAGTCTGTTCCATCATGCGTGCGGCCGCCTGCTTAACTTGCATTATTGTTTCGCAGAAGGAGTCGACCGCCTGCCATTCCTCCTCGTGCCGGACCACGGCTTTTACGAGGCGCGAGGAGGGGAGCAGTGATGACCGATTTATAAATTGAGCTCTCACATAATAATACCTTAGAAAAGAGAGTAACTAGTTGAGGACGCTGTCCGTGTTGTGGATTCAAACCCAGGCAGATGCTTTACTTTGTGCACTGCTTTTTAAACGGTGAATGAAAATATGGTGAGGAAACCTAAAATCAAAAATTCTTATACATGTGACATCTACTAACCCGCACTGACTCCGCGTGGTGGATTACCGCCCCTTTGCTCTCCTAGAGAGGAGGCCTGATCCTAGCAGTGGGAACATTACAAAGCTGATTATGCTTCTGATTAATGAAAATCTTGTTTGTATTGTCTTACTATTTTAGTTAATACACGATTGAGACAGTATATTACTCTATGTAATGTTTTTAACACACAGTCAAACAATAGTCATACTTAGATGCTTAGGGCTATATTTCACTGGGACACCATGGAGGCGCGACAAGTCGCCGCTACCAACGCAATGTATATATCTCTATAGGCAATTTGGCGGCGCGACCAACTCGGACGCGTGCACTTAAGGTCCAGTTTGAAACTGTCTAAGTGTGGTGTAGCGACTCTGGAGGCTGTATGGTGTCTAGTTTAGTAGCTTACGCACACCATGGCCGCCATGGTGTCCCGGTGAAATATAGGTCTAGTTTTTGATGTATATTATATGATTTAATTTTGTTATTACAGTTTAATATAACTTTTCAAACCTATTTATACACACTGTGTCTACTTCACTCACTTAACTCTCTTATCGCAAGTTGGCTAAAACCAATTCCTTTTGCAATAAGCAGTACCTTTTTACTCTTTTATTTGCATTTGTCCTTTTTGTTTTTAAATGTTATTGTGTACATACATAAATAGACAAAATAAAAAACCTGTGATGAGACAGCTTTGTCAATGATCTTTGTATATATCCATCATAACTCATGAGAGTACGCACTATTTTATTTTATTTTATTTATTTAAGGACAACCAACAAAGCATACACCATTATACATGTAAGGATTCAAGGTCATTGTTACATTTTGTAGTGTAGCCTTAATTAAAGGCTGCCCCGACATGCATTAAACAGAAAGAGATTTCGCCAAACAAGTATTCAAATGGATACAAATTATTGTGATAGTGATTTCATGTTACTCGGCAAAATCACCAAAGCAATATATAGGTACGAGGTCCTTCAAACACGAAAAAAGCTCCCAATATTCTAGACAACAAAGCATTCACTGACCTAGCACAAAAATTCTTTTCACACACTCGATGTATTCGAAAAAACTTCTGACAAAAAAAATCTACATCAAAATTAGTTCTTTCGTCTCCCCATAAAAGACAAATGAAGCTCATAGAGCCACTATCAAACAGCTATTTGGTACAAAAGCTAATAAACAAACTCATTGGGGCGTCCGCATTGAATATTTCAACGGAGAACGAGCCCCCAATAATAATGAGTTGATGAATATGCGAGGACAGCGAACGGTTTGGACCACGATTTTCAGAGATTCGCACTTGACGGTTAAAACGCTGTATTGAGAAAAGGCTTTTTGTGTTTTTCTGGAAACTTATGCTAGTCATTTTTGTATGTTTCCGGAAACATAAACGAATCTTTTTTGGAACACAAGTGGGTCTTTTTACGGTTCTGTACCGCAAAAGGAAAAAACGGAACCATTATTCTTATAAAATCTATCTTCTTCTTATTTTATCTTCTTTCGCTTTGTTGTCCATCTGTTTGTCTGTCTGTCAAGACCCTTTATGTCGGTAACGCGTTAAAGTATCAAGTTTAAATTTAAAAAATATACTTAGGTTTGCGGTCCCTTGAAGCTGTGAAAATATCAAACTTCTGAGTTAACGGAATAAAAAGATACGGCCGTTTATGTCGCAAAACATGTGCATTTCGACACTTTCAAGGGAATCAAAATTCATAGGGTACTTCCCGTTAACCTAGAATCCTAAAATTTAACATGAAGCAAGGTCTCATAACACAAGTATAGGAAAAGATATGAAAACTGCAAAAATTGTAGTTACAAAAAATCGTCGAAACTCTATTCGGGGATTGAATTCTTTTCAGAGGTAAGTTTGTACGGAAACCTCAGTGAGCGAGTCCGACTCGCACTTGACCGATTTTTTTTTTATATTGAGAGACGTCCAGCCAGTATCTTCTTTCATTCATTAGCAGATCTGGCCCAGGACTGGATTCAAAGATAGATCCAGGAGGGTCCTTGCCCGCTAGGGCTACGAGGAATTGCTGAAAAGGAAACCCGCAGTCCTAGAACGCAAAGGGCAATTGAAGGACACATGTGTAATTTTGATCAGTAAAAGTCTGACACACCCTCTCACTTTAGAGCGAAAGAAGTCATTGGATGGTTTCCTAACTCAAAAAAAAAACTCACAATACAGGAGTAAGTACTTCCTAGTGAGGGACAAATTTTTAAAAACAAAAAAAAATCTTAAAACATACCTGAAACCTCTAACTCCATATAACATTAAGAGACTACGAAAATTAGTCCAAAAAGGTCCTTTTTTTCAATTGACTGTTCACCCTTCATCGGGACAGGCCACCAATACTAATGAACTGATAAATATGCGATGGAACCGGTACGACGATTTTGAATATTGATTTTAGGGAACAGTTGTTCTCCGTTAGATTCGAAAGCATACAGGTGGAAGTTTTACTAATCACTTAATATTGATTTTGCTTTCAAATTAGGCCATTTTGTTAAGGTGGTGTAATAAAATTTTACCAAATATATGTTTCTGCAGAATTTAAATAAATTGATTATAATGTCATTTCAAGGTCACGGTAGTTCTTTCTAATAACGTGGCCCCCTATGGTTTTGCTGACATCTTCATGAGGTGCGAATGGAACTCTACCCGTCGTCGAAGACTTAGGCTCAGTCCTTATCGGTCGGTCGGACGGCAAGCTATTTATTGCTCGTCGTCTATAAGCCCGATCCAGTTTTTACCTGCGATAGGAACAATGTTCGCTATTGGGGGGCTAACACTTCTTTACACAGTCCTTTCATTTAAGAGGGAGAAGGGGAGTATCAGATTTTTACTGACTGAAACCTTCCCGTGTTTCTTTGTTCTTTTTCATCCTGTCTTCAGACTACGATGTAATTTCAATTATGTTTTCAGAAAATTGAGATAGAAACACGCTGTTTATTTAGCTTCAATAAAAAGAAAGTGAAAGAAGCGATGCTGACTATGCAGTCGTTTTTAACTTTACTATGTAGATATAAATTTTTCAGAACAAATTTTGAATCACGATGGAAAAATATATGAAAAGACTGATTAATATACTTATTAAATGTAAAAATAAATAATATAATGTTTCAAATTTTTAACGATTAATGTACGTAGTATAAGTTAGTCTATAAGAGTTTATCCTACTTAGTATTTTGCTGTGCCCAACAGGGTCCACAATTGTGTCCATTATCGAAATGTTATTTACCATCTATGCATGTACGTACATTGTGGAATGCAATAAACATTTGAGTATTGAGTATTGAATTTTGTACTAAAAAACCGGGCATGTGCGAGTCGGATTCTCGCAATGAGGGTTCCGTAAAAGCTTACCTACGAAAACCGTTCCATTCCTGAATTGAGTTTCGAAGATTTTTCCGAATCGTAAAAAGTTTTTTTTTTGTGACGTGACTACAAATTTACAGTTTTCAATTTTTTTTCTATACTTTTCTATAAGACCTTGCTTCATGCCAAATTTCAGGACTCTAGGTCTACGGGAATTACCCTATGAATTTCGATTCTCTTGAGAGTGTTGTAGAAAATACACGTTTTTTGCGACATAAACGGCCGTATCTTTTTTTGCGTTAACTCAGAAGTTTGATTTTTCACAATTTCAAGGGACCGCAGAACTTGAATATATGGTTTAAACTTCAATTCGATACCTCCAAGCGTTCCCGAGATAAAGAGTCTTGACAGACAGACAAACAGACAGACAGACGGACAAAAAAGTGATCCTATAATGGTTCCGTTTTTACCTTTTGAGTTACGGTACCCTAAAAATAAGGCAAAAATAGCTAGATGCAATCGTGAATAGGTTTATCTTTTCACTAGTTTGTGCTTGATGCTTCACCCATATGAAAGTCGATAATTACTCCAAGGGAACATACTATTGGGATAAAAAGTATCTTAAGAGGCTCCTTTTTCGCTCGCCTATCATCAACATCGAAAGCTTGTTACTTCATCTTCGCAATCCAACGCGATGTTTGACAAAGAGGCAACGTGAAAAAAGAGAAATAACGATTGAAAACTCTGTTAGCATACGGTAATTCCGTGATTTACTCGAATATTTCACAAAATTAGTTCCAGTGAAAACGTGTTTTTTTTAAACCCTTAAATTTTTTTGATTTTTTTTTAACCGACTTCTAAAAAAGGAGGAGGTTCTCAATTCGGATGTTTGTATTTTTTTTTATGTTTGTTCGCGCATAACTTCGTTGCTTGCTAATCGATTTGAAAAATTCTTTGTTTGTTGGAAAGGGTATACTTCTCAAATGGTCCCATAGTCACCAAATTGGGATTTAATGATGGAATCTTGGCGAAATCGAGGGAACTCCTCAAATATTATAGGCAACTATAAAGTAATTTTGGTATTTCCATCGAGAACTTAAGTATTTACAGTCAAAAAGTAACATTTGATGAAGTGGAACTGATGAAAAAGACCAGAAATGGTCAACGGAACTTCTTACTCGCATAGATATCACAATGAAGATAGTTAAGCGACTATGACAATACAAATAAATGAATGGTTCTGAATAGTTACGTTGAAAATGGTATCATCGAAGTGATCTGATGATGATGATGGAGCCGGAAGGTAGGCACTGGAACTCCGTAATTAATCAATGTAACCTAGCCGTGTTTGGGCTTATTAGAATTGTCATGAGATGCACTTTGGCTATAAGGTACTATAAAACTGATATAATGATGGGGCCGGAAGGTGGAAGGCATACACAGGAACTTCATAATAACACAATGTAACCTGTTTGGGTTAATTGAAATTATCATGAGAAATAGACATTCTGTTTAGAAGTGTATCGCAACTAAAAAGTGCGAAATAAAAAACTTTTTACAAAAAAAGAATAACCGACTTCACTAAAAAAAAAAAACAGTAAAAGGATCAAAATAACTTTAATTTCGGAAGTCGGTGTAAAATAAGATACAAATAATACCGAGAAACATCGACTTCCGAAATTAAAGTTATTTTGATCCTTTTAGTGTTTTTTTTTTTTAGTGAAGTCGGTTATTTTTTTTGTTATTCAGTATCGGGCTTCCAGGCTCAGCGTCCAAAACGCTACGTTCCAACCGCCGCACGTCCGAAACTCGATTAATTTTACTTTCACAAGGAATGAAACGCCACGTCTGAAGAACTTTTAACGTCGCCCATAAATTGCCCGAGTTCGCTTCGTTAGTAATTAAATACGCATATATTCAAGAGAAATAGCCCAACGGCTATTTGAAGGCGTTGACGAGCTATCAAATAGTAATTAGGTCAAATCTTGGCCAATATACTTTTATGAGACATCGCTATACACAGATTTGTATTTTATTGATGGACCGCATATCGACACGTCCCACGAATAAGTGCGTAAGGCAAAAAGTTTTTTTTGTTTTTTCAGGAGAAGCGTTTTTTTTAATTATTAACGGGTAAGTAATTTGTGACAAGCCTTTTAACTGATGTATTTGCTTATGTAATCAATACTATCAGTTTAAGTCGTCCGCAGTTTTTTTTTCATTTTTAAGATACAAGTTTACTCAGAAAATATGTGTGTAAATATAAACTTTGTTTATACCTTTGCATGCTTACTATTAACAGGCTGCAGGATTTTTTAGAATTAACAAAAAAAAAAAACATAAAAATATTTATTTTGAAACATAAAACAATTGACAATAATGACATAGAGCTGCAAAAGTTATAAACTGTGTCGAAACTAGCAACCTACTACACAACAACTACAACTAGTAATCTTAATGTTAAGAAAACAATGTCCCAGACATAAAATAAGTGTGGAGTATGTAATTATCGTGGCCCTACTAGAACATAAAGAATAACTGAAGGAATACAGGTAAGATAAGATCGCCTGTGTACATCAGCTGTCATATTTAAATTATTTGTCAAAGTTTGGTGTACAATATAATCAATAAGAATTTCAATAAGATGATGTGTCTGTCGTCAACGTGAGCATGGTTTAAAAGCTTGTCGATTTATCCAACACCATGTTACTAAGACCACCATGTTACATGTTGTTTAAGGAACGGGAGTGGGTTTTTAGTCAGTAAAAGTCTATCCCCCGCTCCGCCCAAGAGCGGGAGATGTTATCAGATGATTTTCCCACCCGAAAAAAAAAACCATTTTTGATAAATAGGCAACGCGATAAAACTTGAGCGCTCTGTTGGCATTCGGTAATTCCGTCATACACTCGAAAATTTCACAAAACTTGTTCCGGGAAACACGTGTTTTTTTCAAAGTCAAAGTCAAAATTTTTTTTATTTCACCTAGGCCTAAACGCCACAAGCTAGCGCAGTTTCGAAAACTTTTATCTTTTTCTATGTTTAAAAAAAATAATTGACAATCTGAATCTTGATAGAATACGCGTATGTGCGTACAGGTTTCAGGTTGGTGGGTTCAGGTTTAGGTTGTTTTTAAATATTTATTCTTTTTAATATTTATTACATTATTGGAAGGGCCAAATTTCACGCAAAATAGAATATTTTTAGAGGTATTTATTGGATTATTTATACAAATTTATGATGTGCTTTCAATAGAAACCTAGACAATATCCACAAAATATCGGTGTTTTCAAAATATATAGAGAAATATGCGTTATTGTGTAATAACATCATAATCACATAAAAGCGATTGTATGGATATGAATCTCTGGTTAAAAGCTTTTAAAAGTCGATTTCGTCGATTGAACAAAACAAACCCAAGGTAACAAAATGGTATTAAGTGAATAAAATTATAACATTTCCCCGCTCATTAGAAGATGAATTTATAAAATTGAATACATCTCTATCCAACATCAAACAAAAGAGAGAGACGAAAATCAAACAGTTGATTTAAACAACAGTTATTTCAGAACAAATATTTGACTTCACTAACAAGGATGGCTTAATTTGTTAACTCAATAACAAGATATAAACAATAATTGAATGAATTATTCAAACAATATGTTGTCTTGGGTTTTAATTTATGCACAGCGGGAGTTTCTGCCGATCCGGAGTTATGGGGACTCAAATATATGTACATGCATGTCAAATGAAGATGTGGGTCAACGTTGCTGCTGTGACGAGGGTAGGCTGATGTCTACCTACTCTTTACGAAGGAAACTGATGTGATTTTTTTATTATTGATAGGTTCGCGCTTGACGACTCATCTGATGGTAAGCGATTTTATGGTCGACCATGAAACACGGTTCATCATCATCAGCCGAAAGATGTTCACTGTTGGAGATAAGTAATTGAATGCCTGCGACCCTCACCAGGCCATCGGTCCACCTTGTGGGAGGCCTTCCAACGCTGTCTTCCGGTATGTGGTCACCACTCTAGAACCTTTCGTTCCTATTGACCACCTGTTCTGCGAGCAATGTGCCCTGCCTATTGCCTCTTAAGTTTGGCAATTCTTCGGAATATGTCGGTAAACTTGTTTTTCTGCGGATATCTTCATTTCTGATGTGATCACGCAAATAAACTCTTAAGTACGGTTGTCTTGAAGTATCTTATCAACTCTTGATTTAAAGATTCGAGCGGATTTCAATGGAATTTGGTAAACAGGCAGACCAAATAGTACATAAGATACTTTTTATCCCAAGAGTATATTCCCTTGTGATATTTTTTTACTATCATACAGGAGAAGCCACTCGCAGCAGCTAGTGTGTTTATAATGGAAGACACGGTGGAGCATACGGTAGATGTGTGCTCCGCTTGGGCAGAGCTACGCTGTGTCGTCGAGGATGCGATCGGCGGCAGCGATCTCTCGCGCCGGGCCTTGGTAGAGGCCATGGTCCGAAGTGAGGAGGAGTGGCAGGCGGTCGTCTCCTTCTGCGAATCAGTAATTCTAGCAAAAGAGGAGGCCGCACGAGCACGCGCGAGGGTGCGGCCCTTACGCCACAGCCGCCGGGATCCCAATCCCGATTTCCGGCAACCACAGACGCGGGCTTGCGGACGATGAGCAATGGGTAGCTCGCCGTCCGACCATCCCGTAACCTCCGAACGGTTATCTATCGGTACGATACGGTCATCTACGTGTCTCGGTTCCGAACCGAGACACGTAGATGCCCAGCAGGGTCGAAGCTTACTGGGGCTAAGGGTAGTGTGAAAATAAAATTCGGAACCCTGGGACCAAGGCAAAGTAGGAACAGGAGTTGGTTTTTAGTCAGTAAAAGTTTAACACACCCTCACGCTCCGCCCAAGAGTGGGAGACGTCATTGGATGATTTCCCACCTAAAAAAAAATGTGTTTATAAAGTTGTTCGCAAAATAAACTTCATGACAAAGTAAACTTGCTGTGTTCACGACAGCTGTGTTTCCGAACTTAAGCATTCGTTCATATCTCGAATATTAATCAGTTTTCTTAAATTTTAATTCAAACCTTGTCTTAGTTGATTACGTATGCTTGGGAGATTGTGAAAGATAATAGGACTTCGTTATAGCTACGTGCTTTTTTGTTGAAAATAATTTATTTTTAAGTTTTCAAAATGTATTTTGTAGTTTTTTTTTTTGTTCTTCTTTATGGCTAATTGTGTTTTGTTTAAAATTTTAATTTAAAAATTCTAAAATATCTTATGTGTTTTTTTTTTATTTAAGATTTACGGATTTAGGTACATACTTTTTATACCTGCGATGAAACAGGCTTTTTCACCATAAATTACATTAAAAAAACATTGTTTTTTTTTAATTTAATTTATGAAAATGATAGCAATTGTGCCTTTGTATATGCCAACCTAAGCAATAACTTATATTTCAGAAAGAGGTTAAAAATTAAGTGTTGTTCCAATAATGATCATAATGTCTAGCCTGCACTGTACCACTGCTGAGCATAGGCTTTACCATTACGTCCATTGTTCCCAGCATTCAGCTAGCTCTTGCCAATTCCTAAGAAAGACATCTAAGTCGACCCGCCATCTTGTTAATGGTCAGCCGCGATCCCGTCGTGCGATTTCAGGGCGATCCGATAGCGAAAATTATAATAGCAAGCTACAATAGTGTAAAGTTGTGGTGGGAAAACCTCCAGTGACTTCTCCCTCTTCAGATTAAAGCGAGAGGGCAGTCAGACATTTACTGACTAAAACCACACCTGTGTCCTTCAGTTGTCCTCTTACGTTCTAGGACCACAGGTTTCTTTTTCAGAAATTCCTCATGGCCCTAGTGGGTATCGGCCCTACTTTAAGGAAGGGGGGAGTGCGAGGGCGTATCAGCTTTTTACTGACTAAAACCACACCTGTGTCCTTCAATTACCCTTTGGGTTCTAGAACCAAAGGTTACTTTTACGGAAATTCCCCGTGGCTCTAGCGGGGAACGCTCTACTAGAATCTAGTCCTGGGCTAGATTTGTTCGCTGTACTCGAATGGAAGGAGATACTGTCAGAGTGTCTGGTGATTGGCGAGAAGAGTAAGAACTATATATTTGAGGTTATTTTATCTTTAATGTGTGTGTTTTATGTTATTTGTTCTTCTAATAATTTATACTTTAAAATATTCATGTTTTTTCCTATTATCTATTGTTTTTATCTATTAATATTATAAAGAGGAAAGATTTGTATTTTTGTATTGATATTTTTTTTTTATTTGTAAATAATCAATATAAAAACTGCTGAATCGATTTTAAAAATTCACTATTAGAATACAACTTTATCACTGAGTGACATAGGGACGCGAGCGAAGCCGATGGGAGAACCTTGTAAATAAATAAATCTAATTTTTCTGCCTAATCTAATCTAAAAACTCAACTCAAAGTTTATGCTAAATACATTTTCAAGGGTCTAAATTGAAGTTTCAAAGGCGAATAAACTCTAACTTTCAACCACTTATAAATGGTTTGACTTTTAAAAGAATCACGATAACGTCTTAACTGCGAGTTCATTTTGGTGCTATTATGCTTGACACACATGCATTTTCAAGATAAGCATGATTGATAGGCCCTTTTAGTTTTAATTATACATATTCGTGTTTTGGGCACATTGCACGCAGAATAGATGGTCGATGGGACCGAAAGGTCCTGGAGTGGAAACACAACACAACTACGTGCATAGCCCTTTTCACTGCCCTTTGGGTGAATTTAAGCCATCTGATGATGGAGAACCAAGGTGGCTGACATAGCACGAAGAATCGCCAAACTTAAGAGGCACTGGACAGGGCACACAGCTCGCAGAACAGGTGGTCATTGGGGCCGAAAGGTTCTTTAGTGGCGACCGCGTACCAGAAAAGGCGGCGTTGGATGACCTCCTATAAGATGGACTGATGACCTGATGAAGGTTGTGGGAATCCGATGGATGCGAGACGCACAGGACCGTTCATTGTGGCGATACTTGGTGGAGGCCTACGTCCAACAGTGGACGTCTTTGACGGCTGAAATGATGATGATGAATTTTGATTATTATTGATAAGAAGTAATTGTCTACCAAAGTTTTATTTTAATAAATGCCTTTATTTTTTTAGCTGTAAGTACGCAGTTTTTATCATTTTCGTCTGCGTAGTAGATATCTGTATAAAAATTTCCACCCAGGACAAATGTTTTTGTGATGAGCACGATCAATTGTTCTGTATCTGGGTGTAATTTGTTCATAATATGTTACATGTGTTTAGAAATATGTAAGTATGTTTATCAGTTGTCTAGTACTCATAACACTAGCTCTCCTTAGCTTGGGACTAGACGGCGTTGTGTGATGGTTGTGGAATATTATTATTATTCTCTGTAATTGACCTTAAAACTTATTACATACATTTTTAAGTATTTCTTTAAAAATATAAAAAATAGTATCCAGTATCTGGTATTGGGAACTCGGTCCAAGCTACCGGCGGTCAGGGCTCCAGAGAAAGGGACCTCCTACAATACGAGCCATGTCCAGGAGTACCGCTTCTGAATCAAGCCCTTGATCCAGTCGCCTAACGCGAGCCTCCTAAGGTGTTGGTCGAAGCCCTTGGCTATTAAGCCATTGCCCGACACGACTATCGGTACAATTATCGCCGAGTCCACATCCCACATATAGACACCCTCGCGAGCCAAGTCAATATACTTAATTTGTTTATCGATCTCGGCTTTCGGTGGAACGGAAATGTCAACAATAATTATTATTATTATTAAAAATGAAGCCCGAATTCAGATAAACAAAAAACTGATCCTTTAATAAACAGAGATGCCTGGTTTTAATCATCGGAAATGAAATGAAAATGTAATATTTTCCGGTTCTTTATTTACAATTTTCAAGATCAAAGCCTGTTCCAGTTTTTTCCTAAATAATTTATTTTACGATAGAAAATGGTGGCCTCTTTTTATAAGACTTTGCAAGTTCTAATAACTCAACGTTTGTTTTGCTTCAAATTTATCTAGAAACAATAATCTATTAGAATACAAGAACCAATATTCATTCCATAAGTTACATCAAAAATGAAATTTCCGCGATCCAAAATCCAGAAAAACAAATTACAAACAATACAAAAAACTATCGATACATCGGTACTGCACTATTTAACCCTATTCCAACTACCTATATACATAGTTCCATACATATTATATTCCCTTTCGTCGCGTGCTGCCAATCAATTTGATCAACAGAACGATTATTATGAAAAAAAAAATTGTAGACCACTTTGCGATAAAATCCGTGATAATGTACCCCACATTGGTCCCCTGACACGACCGGATTATTGTTTCAATATGATTATTTTTTGACAGCTTTATTGGGGTACCCACGTACCCCACGGATTTGCTTGAAGTTGAGTTGACTGTCATATTTTTTACGGTGGGGATTTATTTTGGTTTTGTGGACTTCCACAGAACTAGCTGCTTGAGGCGAATTTAAAACATTATTTTTTAGTGCGATATTCTCAAATAACTCCTCCTGCTTTGGATAAAGCGAAAGGGACTATCAGACTTTTACTGCACCCAGCAATGGCAAGGTGAATTTTGAGGTGGAGCAAACCTTCTTCCCGGTTTTCTAGTATCGCCATAATGAACGGTCCTGTGAGTGTCGTATTCATCAGATTCCCGCGACCCTCACACTTACCTCCAGGGACTCTAGTCTGCTATTACAATAGTGTCATAATGGTCTATCATTGATTTCATAATTGTTGATTTTGAAAAGTTTGTTAATCTACTAATATAATGGCATTATTATGATTTCCCAATGGTCAAACACTGATACTCCATTGAAAGAAGTGGCATAGAATTGTAATCTCGTACATGTTGACAAATGAATGTCTGACGTATGCGGTAATCTGCTTAAATTTTGGCAGTTCCTTTAATCAGTGACCCACCATTAGAACATCATTGTGCAGTTATTGCTTTTAATAAGCTCGATATTGTCATTCTACCAAAACTCTATTACGAGACCTTTGACCGATTAATGATCGATCATTATGAATTAGCAGATTACGAACTTTTGGCAAAATGATAATGGGGTCATGCTGGAATGACAAATTTATAAAAATAGCAGACTTGGGCCCCTCGTGTACAGTCTGTATCTATATAATGGACTTAGGCTTATTTAACAATTACTGCGAACCAGGTAAAAGTAGTGTACTGTATCGTCACATATACAAGTACGCCATTAGTACGTTTGGCACCGAACTCTCGCAACATTTTAACAAGGTCCTCACGCCCCAACGGCCGCCGGGATTCCGATCCCGATTTCCGGCCACCGTAGATGCGGGCTTGCGGATGGCGAGCAGTGGGTGACTTGCCGTCCGACCGTCCGGTAACTTGGACCGGGCCCAAGTTGTCGACGGCGAGTACTGTTCCACGCGCGCCTCAAGAAGATGTCTGCAACCGTAGGGGCCCAGCAGGGTCGAAGCCTACTGGGGCCATGGATAATGCGAAAAAGATCCCCGGGCCCTGGAGAAATGGCAAAAAAAGAACAGGAGTGGGTTTTTAGTCAGTAAAAGTCTGACACTATCCCCCGCTCCGCCCAAAAGCTGCGGATGTCACTGGATGATTTTCCCACCCGGAAAAAATCTATTAACATTTTCTAGAACACTTATTTAACATTTTTAAGTGAAATTAAATAAGTGAAGTGTTTAATTAAACATACAGACATACATTATTCATAGAATATTAACATGCTTTTATTCTACAACATTCAACATTATTGAAAAGGTTTCTGCCCTTATAACTGATCTGAAATATAACATAGGTAGTCTGCACACAGCCTAGACTTTTGTAGGTTTTATAGGTTAATATAATAATTTATCTCTCAAAGTTCCCAAGCATTGTTGAGGGTTAAAATTCAATTTATAATATTTTGTCACCAACAATGGGTAGTCGCTCGGAATGTCCCCGATTTTTCCAATGACCCATTTTTATGGCTCGCATACTCTCGCATACGTTGAGTACGGAGTGTTATTTATATTTATAAAGGGAGGTTCGATTTTACGTACAAAATCGGTTTTTGATTTTGTATTTGCAATTTAAATTACTGAAATAATAAATTAAATAGGTAACTATTTTATTTCAGGTATTTTATTTACATTTTTGTACCGTTATGAATTAAGTTATTTGTATACCAAACAAAAAATGTTAAAACCTTAATCCAGTCATTATTGAAATACACAAAGTTGACAAAGCCCATTGTAAATTTTAATTCTCACAAACAATTTGGCAAGCAAGCTTCATCCCATTTACAATAAAATACTTTACAAATTAATTATACATGCAAATACTGAAGAAACAAAATAAACATCTCCACAAAAGATGTAAAATATTCAGATTACCAAACATGCAAGTGAAATTATAATTTCCTAAACAATATCATGCTAATTTTTTATATAAAGCGTCTGAAAAAGGTACTCTTTTTGAAATATAATTTAACACAAATTAATGTTACACATTTGTAATTCATGAGAGAATAAGGCATGTAGGAAGAACACGATATTTCCTTAGTTTAATGCTGGCGTATATATTACAAACTGATATATTTATGAATTTGATTTTGGAGGTATTTTAAGGAACTTTGGCCCCATTTTACGGTGACTTATGTCAAATGTAATCGCATCATCATGCGATCTTGCAGAATGCAAAATTCATCCAGTTGTTGTCAGCCTCCCTGAGAAAATTGTCTCCCCACCTAACCAGATATGAGTACTATCGAATGTGACATTATAATTTTTTTCATAAAATAAACTTTTCTCGCTCTGGGTGGAGCGAGAGTTAGTGTCAGACTTTTTTTATATATTTTTAAATTTGATATAAGTGCTTGACTGCGATCCCGCCTGATGGTAAGCAGTGATGCAATCGTTGATGGTGTAGCGCACTAGTTTATTAAGAGCCTATTTAATTTAGCCTTGAAGACACCCAAATTATAATCGGACGGGAAGACCGCAGCAGGCAAATTACCCCAGTCCTTCGATGTACGCGGTATAAACGACGAGGCAAAACTCTTAGTCCGGACCGTAGAGGTTTCAACAACGTAAGGGTGGATACTCGCCGTACGTTGGGTTGTCAGATGGTAGAAATGAGATGGCAGAATCAAGTCATGCAATTCTCGCAACTCTCTAAAATGCAATTCACCCATAATTTCCGAAAGACGGCCATTGTTGGAAATAGGGTGAGCCCAAGTATTACCACAACGAACGGTTCAGTGCGTCGCGCATCCATCGAATTCTCGCGACCTTCACCAGGCCATCAGTCCACCTTGTGGGAGGCCTTCCAACGTTGCGTCTTTAGGTACGTATTTGCCACTCCAGAACCTATTGGCCATATCGACTATCTGTTCTGGGAGCAATGTGCCCTGCAGACTTTCACTTAAGTTTGGCGATTTCTAGAGCTATTTTGATAACCTTGGTTTTCCTGCGGATATCTTCATTTCTGATGCGATCACGCAAGGAACTTCGACCATAGCTCTTTCCATTACCTTTTAAGTGATTTGAAGCCTGCTGATGAGGCCCATTATGAGCGACCATGTTTCAGAATCACATGTCATTACTGGCAACACGTACTGGATATTGACATAATCAGCATATTAGGGATTTTTGGTAAAACTTTTTCTGTTAAAGTTCATTTGTTATTTTAATTATGTTCGCAAACGTAAATTGATTTCTAGTAGATATTGATTTATGTAAAATGGTGATTTTATGTTCAAAACTTTCTACACAACCGAACAATATGTGAAATCATTAAAACAGTTTCGTTCTCGGTAAAATGAAGTGTAATATTGACTAACTCAGCGAAGCGTGCCGAAATGGTTTGCTCGATACATTTGCTGCTGTATAGGTACTGCAAAAAAATAAATTATAATGTACACAATTGCATTATAATTATTTATTTATTTATTTATTTTATAATTTATGTACACACATGAATAAAGAAAGAGGATACATTCTGATAAATTGTACAAAGGTACTGCTTATTTCCAATAAGAATTTTCTTCCAGCAGACCTGCGAAAGGAGAAATAGAAAGAAATGTAGACCATAGTGTGTAGAAGTAATTAAAGAAGAGAATGTGAAATCTTAAATTAAAATAATAAATACTTATATACTATACATACTATACTATATATACCTTTACTAAAAATAAATACATAATGTATATACATATATAATTAACACACTAGAGAGGAAAAATAGTGCTCTTTTACTTTAGATTTGAAGAGCGAAATTGTTTGCAAATCTCGAATGCTAGGCGGAAGAGAGTTCCACAACCTTACTGCATGGACAGAGAAAGAGTAGGAGTAGTAGCTGGATTTATGAGGAGGGGATTTAAGCAGGGATCTTAGGTGTGATCTGCACGGGACATATAATAGTAAACAAAGTGACTGAATCCTGTATTATAAACCTAAATACTTTATAAACTTGACACTGGATAATTATACATGGACAGAAATAAAATCTACTCTATAATTTTTCTGTTTTTGTTTAAATGATAATTTGGAACACACACAGCTTTCCCCACATCACATACACTCACTACACATCACTCTCCACACACATTCACATAGATTCTCCCTAAAAAAATTGTGCATGTTTCTTTAATAACAGTAGCACCGGCTCCGACTTACGAGTTGTAGGTCGCGGGTTCAAACCCAGCAAGGCGCATTACTTTGTGTAATTAATTTCATCACCACTGCTATCAAAATGGTGTAGGAAAACATCGTGAAGAAACCGGCATGTCCTAGAACCAAAAAATTCGAAGATATGTGACATTCACTAACCCGCACTGGATTACGGCCCATTCCCTCTCCTAGAGAGGAGACCTGAGTTCCAACAATGGGAACATTATAAACTTGATTATGCTATATCTTTAATAAATTACTTTATATACTTTTTTTTTCGAATGTAATGAAATTGAATAGTGTAATTAACTTATTATTATTAATGTAATTAACTTATTATAATTAATGTAATTATTGTAATTTATTTGCGTGAATCAAATCGTCTTTAGTATGACAATGATTAATATCAAACTTTGTTTTTACTTTTCTTTTGGGCCTGGTGACCAGACGCATAGGTTTTGTAAAAAACTTAGTTCAGGTACCAGTCTTCCACAAATTAACTTTAGTATATTGATTGTAGACTGTTTACTTAATTTCTCTGTAATTTGCGGAAGGAAAGTAAATAAATAAATAGTTATATGATAAATGAAATTTATTTTGCACATAGGTTTTAGAAAATAGTTCTTACAAGTATTTTTTTGTCAATTTAAACTAGATGAGACTGGTGTTCAAAAACTTAAGACTAGAGTTATATATGTACATCGGTACAGTTAGGCAACTCACCAATACATAAACAACAATATTAACACCACTTAATTTCCTACTCACTATGCAACAAGAAAAAATGCGCGTAAAGATACCAAAACAGACCCTTTCGCAAGATAACTCTCTACACATACGAAAGGTAATCCCTTAAGATTTATTGTCCAGAATTAACGTTAAATAAAGAAGGGTATATGATATACGACGGTAGTAATAACACAACTTGTGTGAGTAGGTTAAAATGTAACGTAGGATGAATATAATCTTTGGGTAGTTGCCATATGGTAGGTTAGTAATATGTTCGTTTGAGATTGTCTACTAGGGTTATATTACTACTTCAAAGATAGTGGTAATGATATTATTATCTAGATGATAATAATATCATTACCACTGATATTATCATCTAGATGATAATAATATCATTACCATAATAATATCATTCGTCGTTTATACCGCACCGTGTACATCGAAGGACTAGAACAATTTGCCTGCTGAGGTCTTCCCATCCGATTATAATTTGGGTGTCTTCAAGGCTAGAGTGAATAGGCTCTTAATAAACAAGTGCGCCTCACCATCAACGATTGCATCACTGTTTACCATCAGATGGGATCGCAGTCAAGGACTAGTTTATATCAAATAAAAATAAAAGATTATATATAAAAATTGGAGATCCAAAAAGAACGAGCAACGGTGTCCGACACATTTTCCGCGTCATGTGAATGTGTTGCAAAATGTTGGGGGGTAAGTTGCGGGATACTGGACATCGTTGCAGCGCCACGTAGATTGAGCGTTGCGTATCGATTTGGGCGACATTTTGGCCATAGACTTTATTAGTGCGTCTGTGTGTTATTTCATCAATAATTTCTTAAGAGCCAACAAAGTTATATATTTCCAATCGAAATTCTTTCTGTAGTGATAAACACTGCAGTGTATTTATCGAGGTCACCATAGTAAATATATGTACGATTTCCAAAAAAAAACAACTTCGGTGGTGTTTGACTGCCTCATCTGCTCCTAAATTATTTTTTCACTAATTATCATCATTTCAGCCAAAAGATTTCCACACCTGGATGGCCTCGAAGTGTCGCCATAACGACACTAACTGTGTCTCATATTCATCGGATTTTCGCGACCCTCATCGGTCCACCTTGTCCAGCGTTGTATTTTATAACTAAGATAATTGAATCCATCCAAAGCAGTTAAAATAAAGGAACCTGCTCGTTTTTCCAAAGATTAAATCACACTAATATTATAAAGGAGAAAGTGAGTGTGTGAATTTTTGATACTCTTTCACGTTTAAACTACCGAACAGGTTTGGATTAAAGGCACAAAGACAGATCATGCAAAGCAACACGGGTGGGTGTTAGTCAGTGACACTCCCTCTCATTCCACCGAGAGCGAGAGAATTTGCAGTCTTAGTTATTCCCACCTAAATAAGCAATTTGTCAAACGCCTTTGATTTAGCGGTGAAAAGGTTTTGACAGAGAAAAATTTAATAACAAATATTAAAAAAAAATGAGTTTACGTGTTTGTGTACACGCCCATAACCACCACTCATATTTTTACTGATTTATTATGTTACAGAAGTGATTGTATACCGAGCGTTTCTCGCCATCAAACTATAAAGTTTGGCAAGCTTAAAATATGTTAAAAATGTATGAGAGAAATAAATAATAATGAGTAATTTGTGGAAAAAAAAGTGAGTTGTCTAGTAGTTTCCTCTGAAATGTGTTATTCTTATAGATAAAGTACCTTCACTGGTAGTATTTTATGACAAACAAGTTATGCCTGCTCTCGAAAACACGATAAACCTGTAAATTTTCCCATCAGCCGTTAAAACCGTCATCAGTTTTCGTCACATACATACATTTGCCGCTTTGAAACCAAATTTTCCGATGCGTATGACGCAGCACACTGCGGTTTTAATATAAACTACGTCCACATTACTACAGTGCAGCAATTTGAAGCCTACCCCAGATTGGTTAACTTATATCACGCAAATTGTATATTTAATTCCTAAAATCACGCAAATTGTATATTTCATTCCTAAAATCAAGGAAATTGTATATTTAATTCCTGAAATCTGTCAATGCGTCTTTATTTGCAACCCGCTAATTTGAATTTCGAATTTAAAGTTGTGTATTCGTCAAATTGATTCCTAAAACTCACCAAGGGATGGACACGTTTGGAACTCCAAATTCCCGAATAAGAAAACACAAATAGTTTGAAAAAGTCACCACAGCCCTGGAACGCCAAGAGCAACTAAAAGAACACAGTTGGGGTTAAGTCAATCCATTCAGTTTGACACTCACTCTCACCCCACCCAGAGCGCAAGGATTTACTTGATCAATTGGAACTGTGCTCTAGCTTCTGGCGTTTTACCAATGCCTAAGGCCTATGTGAAATAATAGTCCATTTTGATACAAGTGGAGAAACTTTATGAATGCGAACGAGGTGGGATTCGCCCAACCCGCAAGCGAGGGTGTTATGGATACGAGTGCTGCAGTGACAATTTTCCACGTGTATCAAACGACGTGGACTGCTCAACTGCCGCAACTCATAGGGACTGCCCAGCGACCAGCCTCATACGATACATTTGATAAATTGTGGCGGGGGCAAACTGGCGCAATTTTGCTCACTAGTGCGAAAACCAGTAAATTGGGTACCTAAAAAATATTTTGTTATTCAATTCAAAATATTTTTACGATACAAAAATCATATTCAAAAATTGTAATATTTCTTTTCGATGTTTTCATAAATATATTCTAGCTGACCGCCGGCGATCTTGATACCTTTTAGCTGAACTGTCAAAAGATAACGCCATCTACTGGCATTACCAGAACCAGCATAATTCATTTTAAAATGACATTTTAATTCGAAATGGCGTTGTTTGCGGATATTTTTCGCAAAAATTTCCATATTTTCTCACCGTTTAAAACTTTCCTCGACTATAACGAATATTTCAAGACTAAAATTAGCCAAATCGGTCTAGCCGTTCTCGAGTTTTAGCGAGTAAAACAAACGAACGAAATATAAATTAATTTACAATTACCATTGACGTCTGTTTGAAATTGATTATGATTTGCTAATTTATTTGTTTTTAATATTACATTTATTTGACATTATTTACTTTAATTTGACATTGCATTGTATGGATTCAGACTTATTACTCTCTAAAAGACTAATATATTTGTACACGAATTTCATTGGTAGGACATAGAGCACGATTAAAATGTTTATTAAAGACCTTTATTGTAATACCTATGTTCACAAATAAATATTGATTGATTATAAACGAGTAAGTATATAACATTTATATCAATGGCCAGTATGTTTCCATTTCAAAAGTACAACTTAAACAGTAGCACAGCCGATTACAGTCCCGTTAAAATAGCGTCCAAGTCAATGGCCACTACATTCATTTCTGCAGTGTCGGCATTGTACTGCGCGCTTTGTTCGGTCTCTTTGTCCTTATCAACGCTATCTGCGCACAATGGACAGAAAAATTGGCTTTCTATGGCTCCTAGAGCCAGTTATTAATATTCCATAATAGGCTCTCTTGTGAGGGCTGTTTATGTGGCGTGGAGAAATTAATTATAGTTTCCTGCTTATATTGTTGGCAAAGAAATTCAATTTTGTGATACGTGTTTTATTATTAAAGCATGTTAGTTTTCCTAAGTGGTATGTTTGTTGAAGAACAAAGAGTTGCTTGTAGGAATTATCGAACCCGAGTTGTCAACGGTGTGTAGTGTCCCACGCATGCCTTAAAGAGATGTCAGCAAAACCATAGTGACCTAGTAAGGCCGATGCCCGATTGGGTGATGGCGAATTTCTGAAAAGGATACCGTGTTCCTGGACACAGGTATGGTTTTAATCAGTAAAATTCTGATAAGCCTTCTCGTTCCACCCTAGAGCAGAAGAAATCATTCGATGAATACCCACCTCAAAAAAAAAGAATTTTTTATGACTAATTTAGTATGTGTTACTAAATTAGTCATAAAAAATTCTTTTTTATGACTAATTCACGCCACACGAAAGAAAAGTAACACTTATTAGATTTTTTCTACCTTTGTATAACTAAATCTGATAAGATTCCATAACCTCACAAACTTACCATCAGACAGCCCGACGTACGGTGAGTATCCACCCTTACATTGATTGTTACCATCTGTACGGTCCGGACTAATCATTTTGCCTCGACGTTTATACCGCGTACATTGAAGGACTGGAAGAATTAGCCAGCTGTGGATTTCCCGTCCGATTATAATTTAGGTATTTTCAAGGCAATAGTGAATAGGTTCTTAAACTAGTGTGCTTCACCATCTACGACTGCATCACTGCTTACCATCAGGTGGGATCGCTTTCAAGCACTAGTTAATATTATAAAAAAAGAGCGAATCGGACGCGCATACTGACGGTTCCGTACAAACTTACCTACAAAAACAGTTAAATTCCCGAATTGAGTTACGAAAACTTTTCAGAGTCGCAAAAAAGTTTTTTTATTTGTGGCGTAGCTACAAATTTACAGTTTTCAGATTTTTTTCTACTTTTGTGCTATGAGACTGTGCTTCATGCCGAATTTCTGAGTTCTAGGTCAATGGGAAGTACCCCATGAATTTGATTCCCTTGAGAGACATAAACGGCCATATTTTTTTTTTCGTTAACTCAAAAGTTTGATTTAATCTCAGCTTCAAGGGACCGTAAATTTGAGCACACGGTTTTAATTTTAACTTTATACCTCCACGCGTTCCTAAGATATAGGTTCTTGATATACAGACAGACAACAAAGTGATCCTATAAGGGTCCGATTTTTCTTTTTGAGGTACGGAACCCTAAAAACAAAAAACTTGAAATCACCTCTTACAGAGAACCCCACTTCTTCAAGATTTTCGGTTCTCAACTGATCAGTGTCACCATAACCTTTACAACATTACCGAAAATCTGTACACATTTCGCTGAGCGTTGCAATAACAGACGATGTCACGCCGCCTGACCGAAACAGGGAAAGGGCGTGACTGTACCCGAAAGTTTGTGCCGCAACCAATGAGATGAAATAATGCAGAAGGTCTGCTCAATGCAAATAGGAGCAGTAGTGGCCGAGTGGTAACGGCCCCGACTTACGAGTTGTAGGTTGCAGGTTAAAACCCAGCCAGGCACATTATAGCATAGTCAGCCTTATTATGTTCCCACTGTTGGGACTCAGGCCTCCTCTCTAGGAGAGGGAATGGGCCGTAATCCACCACGCGGGCCCAGTGCGGGTTGGTGGATGTCCCGTGTCTTCGAATTTTTGGTTCTAGGACATGCCGGTTTCCTCACGATGTTTTCCTTCACCGTTTTGAGAGCGGTGGTGGTGAAATAAATTACACAACTACTAATACGCCTGGCTGGGTTTGAACCCGCGACCTACAACTCGTAAGTCGAGGCCGTTACCAATCGGCCACCACTGCTCTCTTCGGCCACCACTGCTCTCCAGGCGCATTACTTTGCGTAATTTATTTCATCACCACTACTCTCAAAACGGTGAAGGAAAACATCGTGAGGAAACCGTCATGTCCTAGAACCAAACATTCGATGTGACATCCACCAACCCGCACTGGGCCCGCGTGTTGGATTACGGCCCGTTCCCTCTCCTAGAGAGGAGGCCTGAATCCCAGCAGTGGGAATATTATAAAGCTGACTATGCTATGCTATGCCGCCCAATGCAACTAGCAAATTTGAATCTTAATTCAAATCACTCTTCTTTTCAACTGTACCTTACATTGTTAACGTATTGAAGAATTTTTGTGCATAGCAAAACTAGAGCATGGTGGATCTAACTGGTACACGTAAACATATATACATATGCAATACGATATAATTATAAAGTTGGACCTATTCCCATTATTCTAATTTCATACCATATTTAGTTTTCTGAAGTTTTTACATGTAGATGGATGGAGAGGGAGACCAAAGAAAAGATGGATGGATTGTGTGAAGAGTGATATGAAAGAAAAGGAAGTTAGTGGTAGCATGACGAGTGGCAGGGCAGAGTGGAAGAAAAAAACGTGTTGCGCCGACCCCAAATAACATGGGACAAGAGCGGGAAGGTGATGATGATGATTTAGTTTTCTGAAGATTTCTTTGTATTTTTTGCAAAGGATTTTCAGGGTACAAAACCATCCTTATGTGTACTTATCTACGAATCAGCTTTTGTGCATTTTATGTAGAAACGTAAAATGCACAAAAGCTAAGTAATTGAAAATTATAAGCTTAAGATTTTTTAAGCAAATAGATGATAATTCTAGTACATCTGACTTCATAGTTCAAAAAGTCTACACGAAGCGAATTCAGTTTTTACCCAAAATAGTGTGATATTTACGTCCTCTTATGTACATCGAATGCACGCAACAAGCATATGTTTGACAATATTATGAGTGAGATGTGTAAGTATATGACATGTACACATGCACACAGACATTGTCTTTGTGTACATCCATTTTCGCTCATTGTGTGGACCCGATCTTCTGCATCTTTCTTTTTTGTGGCAACGTGTTTCAACCATCAGGTTGTTTATTGGTTACTATGAATTTTTCCAACAATATTATGCCTGGATTGAGTTGTGGTTTGTTTGTGAGAATGTTCATTTTTATTAAATTGTGAAACATGGTTTTGGGGAATGAATTCGTTAGGCTTTTTTTACGTTTGACCACTATCCCAACTGATCACTGTTGGACATAGGTCTCCCCCAAGCGTCGCCACAACGACCGATCCTATGCGTCTCGCATCCACCGCATTCCCGCGACTCTCACCAGGTCGTCTGTCAACCTTGTGAGAGGCCTTCCAACGCTGCCGTTTAAAGGCCTTTGTCCGGTGCGCGGTCGTCACTCTAGAACCTTTCGGCCCCATCGACTATCCGATCAACGAGCAACGTGCCCGGTCCACTGCCACTTAAGTTTGACGATTCTTCGGGCTATATCGGCGACCTTGGTTTTCGTGCGGAAATCTTCATTCTTCATTTATAAAAAAGAATTAGAGTTCCGCACAAAAAAGTTTTTAAAATTATAACCAAATATCATTGTGCTGTCAAATGTCAAACACCTAAAATGTTTGACACGGACAACGTCGCGGGCACCAACTAATAAGCATATTTGTTTGAATTCTGAACTGAAACTCGTATATTTTTATTTCGTGAACGAAAACATTTACCAAAAACATTATTATAATAACACAACGAACGCTAAATATACAGTCATATACGAATGTGATTTACAATATATAAAAAATATCTAAAATACCCGCTGTGGAATTATTGGAGAACCTTCTATAACAAAATTTCTTAACGAGAAAAAGAGCAAAAGGAAATTGTTGAAGAACAAAGAACATTAATTTAATTTTGTTTTCCTCTTTCTTTGGCTAAATACTTGATTCAAAACAATATATAAAAACCAGCCGAATGCGAGTCGGACTCGCTCATGAAGGGTTCCGTACCGTCCGTAGAAAAAAAACGGTAAAAATATCACGTTTGTTATATGGTAGTCCCGCTTAAATTTTTTTTTAGTATTTGTTGTTATTGCGGCAATATAAATATATCATCTGTGAACATATCAACAATCTCGCTATCACGGTTCATGAGATACAGCCTGGTGATAGACAAACAGACAAACAGACGAACGGATAGCGGAGTCTTAGTAATAGGGTCCCGTGTTATCTTTTGGGTACGGAACCCTAAAAACAAGAAATAATTACGTTTGGATTTGAGCTAGCAATATGACAAGCTTTTTTGCCTCGCGTTTCACTACTATCTCGTCTTGTTGAAATCACTGTGGTACTTGGTGAATATCCCACCTATACGCACAAACAAGGATTGGAGAACCACTTGGATCTTGGAAAGAACCCCGGAGCCCTGAAAAGAACCCCGGGGCCCTAGAAAGAACCACGGGGCTCTGAGAAGAAACCGGGGGCACTGGAACGAAGGCAAAGAAGGAACATGGGAGTGGGTGTTAGTCAGTAAAGGCCTGAAATACCCTTGCGCTCCGCTCTGCGGAGAAGACGTTAGATTGTTTCCCTCCTTTAAAAAAAAAAAATATAAATTTTCAATAGTAACCATTTTATTTTTGAGATGCTTTGACTTATCATTATTTTTTCAGCCGAAAGACGTTCACTTAGACATAGGCCTCCTCCAAGTGTCGCCACAACGACCGATCCTGTGCGTCTGTGGGTTCCCATGATCCTCACCAGGTCGCTTGCATGCTTTGATTGCAAAAGAGAGCAAAAGCGCCCTAAAAAAAAACATTCAATTCCTCAATCAATCACGCGTGGTAGGCACACGTCCACTGCTGGAAATAGGACCTCCCCAAGTATCGCCATAGCGATTGGTGCTATGCGTCTCACATTCATTGAATTCCTGCAACCCTCACCAGGTCATCGCTTGCATGTTTTGATTAGCATAGCATAGTCGGCCCTATAATGTTCCCACTGTTGGGACTCAGGCCTCCTCTCTAGGAGAGGGAATGGGCCGTAATCCACCACGCGGGCCCGGTGCAGGTTGGATGTTTTGATTGCTTGAATGTAAATGCAAAAGCGTGGGCTGAAACTAAGTTAAATTTTCACTTCCTGATCACGCGTGGTAGGCGCAAAGCTTCAGGAATTTAATTTTAGGTCGCCAAACAAAAACTGAAATAAACAAAAACACCTTTATACCACAACATAATGGTAAGCTCCAACAAACTGTAGCAAGTTTGTGTTTGATTTTATTCAAACAGAGAATAGAACATTTTCCAGCGGATGAGAACAAGTTTCCAAAGCAGGCGCTGTTATTCCATTCTGTGATTCCATTGAACGTGTATTAGAATATAGCACTGAAGTTTCACAATTTGCTTAAATATTATGGAAATTATTGTTTCTTATACTGAATTTGGAAATCATCAATTTGGAAGGAAGTAAGGTTGTGTAATATTTTTTGTCTTTTTTTGAAGGTGGGTAATCAAATATATATATATTTTTTAATGATGTAAACCAGTGCTTGACTGCAATCCCACCTAAGCAGTAAGTAGTGATTCAATCATCGATGGTGAGGGGCACTAGTTTATTAACTCTAGCCTTGAAGACACCTAAATTATAGTTGGACGGGCAGACCACAGCAGGCAAATTGTTCCAGTCCTTCGATGTACGCGGTATAAACGACGAAGCGAAACGCTTAGTCCGGACCGTTGAAGTTTCAACAACGTAAGTATGGATACTCGCCGTACGTCGGGTAATAATCTAATGACTTGTCCCACTCTATGGTGAATCGAGAGAGCGTGTTAGACTTTTATCGTCTAAAACCACACCTATGGTCCTTCAGTTGTCTTTTGCTTTCTAGAACCAAGAGTATCCCTTTGATACTTTTCCTCATGGCCCCAGCAGGCATCGGCAATGCTGGGACCATTTTTTTCTCTGAAGTTGGTTTTAACGCCAATCTCACCTATTATTTTGACGGCATGGTGGTCACAGTCAAGTAGTTGATTGGATGGCTACTACATTACGTGTCGCGAGTTCGATTCCCGCCCGAAACAAATATTTGTATGGCCCACGGATAGTTGTTCCAGGACTGGGTGTCTTCTGTATGTCAGATTACATGTTTGTGAATGCATATGAGATTGATTCCCAGTAATAAGTAATGTATGAATGAGTTCTACGATGAAACAAGGATCTTTAGAAGATGCTTGTTCTTGCTTCAAAGGCAATTTTTTGTTTTGAAGTAGGAAATCATGAAACAACTATTCCCGATTTGGGTGGAACGAGAGGGAGTGTCAGTCTTACTGACTAAAACCCACCTGTTTTCTTTCAGTTGCCTTCAGTTCCAAGATTGTATAAGTTTTTAGAATGATCTCGCAGCCCAGGCAGGCATCGACTTTAACAGGTCCCATCAATTCTGATGACAGTTCTTTAAGGCGCGTGGAATAATCCGCGCTGGCGACCTAGACTTGGTTCTTATTGAACTGTGAGCTATCTATTGTTCGCCGTTCGCAAACTTGACATGAAGGCTGACTGGATATATAACATTAGTTGAATATATACGAAACCCGAAACACGTGTCTAGTATTTTTATGTTAAAATCTATGTACTAAATTTCTTAACTGTATCATGAAAAATCACAAAGTTATAATAAGCTTGTTATGTTACCTGGTTGTGCGCACAAATACATGGTCACCGGGCCATTCAGGAGACTGAGAGGTTATTTTGCTCTCGTACCTAGCTATGCGCTGATGCCTAATGCCAGCTATAAACTGCCGTGAACTTTATTGTACTTAGTATCGGTGGTGTCCAACTTGTCACCTTTTTTGAATATTTTTGGGAAAGATATAGCATGATATAAAAAAGATTGGAATCGATTAAGTTACTGATTATAAACAAACTATATTCAGGTTAGAGCAGTGGTGGCCGAGTGGTAACGGCCCCGACTTACGAGTTGTAGGTCGCGGGTTCAAACCCAGCCAGGCGCATTACTTTGTGTAATTTATTTCATCACCACTGCTCTCAAAACGGTGAAGGAAAACATCGTGAGGAAACCGGCATGTCCTAGAACCAAAAATTCGAAGACATGTGACATCCACCAACCCGCACTGGGCCCGCGTGGTGGATTACGGCCCGTTCCCTCTCCTAGAGAGGAGGCCTGAGTCCCAACAGTGGGAACATTATAAGGCCTTCTATGCTATGCTATGCTATATTCAGGTTCCGCATATACTAAAAATAATGTGGTAGATGGTAGAGAACACAGACGCCTGCAGTGTTCCATATCTTCTTGGCGATTATGTCGCAGATTTATATAATACCACAATTATTATTTTAAGCTCATATTATGTAACTATTATGTAACAACCGATAGGTAGGTTGAAATTATAATGATAATATATTCATAAAGCAATCAAATAGCTACGCGTAACAAAATAAACAAAAAATCGGTATTGGTTCATTATATTTGACAGTCATTATTATTTACAATGAATTTATCAATTTAATGTTATTTCACTGATTGTAGGTTATCTGTGTAAATAATTACCTCATAAAATATACAAAATGTGTGCTAATATTATGAACGTTAAAATTCGTATATAAGTATGTGTGTATGAATTTTTGATTAATAATTATAATCCTTCACGCTGAAACGACAGAATAATAATAATATTCCACAACTACCACACAACGCCGTCTAGTCCAAAGCTAAGCAGAGCTTGTGTTGTGAGTACTAGAAACTGATAAACATGTTTATATAATTCTAAATACATATATATAGATAGATTACACTCAGAAACAAAAAATGTTCATGCTCATCACACAAACATTTGTCCTGGTTGGGAATCAATCAGAGCCACTAACCACTAGACCAACAGGCCAGTCACAATGAAAGATGCAAGAAGGGAATATTTCAATTTCAGAATTATAAACCACCAAGCTTCTGTTAGCGGCATCACGCGCGTGAAGGTAATGGCATACGGCAATGCGCCACCGGTACATGGTGGACATCCTACCTATACGCACAAAACATTTTGGTAACACATTCATTGTGCGTACAGCTAAGGATTGGAATTCCTTGCCGGAATATGTGTTTCCTGATAGCTACAACGCGGGAATCTTTAAGTCAAGAGTGAATATGTTTTTCTAGGTAAGCGCGCTCCATCGTCGATCGCATCGTCGCTTTCCATCTGGTGAGATAGCGGTCAAGCGCGAAACTATCAAGAATAAAAAAAAATTGGTAAAGTATCCCAAGGAGACGTACTTCTGGGATAAAAAGTTTCCTGTATGCTATTCCTGGACATGGTTTACTCATGTATTAATTTTCATCCCAATCCGTTCAGCATAGAGAGTTAGCAGAGCGTGACATAGTAACAAATACACATACATACACACAAACCTTCGCCTTTATAATAGCATAGTAGTGGCTTAATCAGCCTTATAATGTTCCCTCTACTGGAACTCAGACCTCCACTCCAGGAGAAGGAATAAGCTGTCATCCAGTTCCTCACGATGTTTTCTATCACTGTTTTTAGAGCATTGCTGACAAAATAAATTACAATACAAAGTAATGATTGACTGACTGACTGGCCTGTTGGTCTAGTGGTTAGTGACCCTGACTGCTATGCCGGAGGTCGTGGGTTCGATTTCTACCCAGGATAAATGTTTGTGTGATGAGCACGATCATTTGTTCTGTGTCTGGGTGTAATTTATCTATAATATGTATGTATTTAGAAATTGATAAGTATGTTTATCAGTTGTCTATTACTCATAACACGAGCTCTACTTAGCTTGGGAATAGACGGGGTTGTGTGACAGTTGTGGAATATTATTATTATTAATACGGCTGGCTGGGTTTGATCCCATGAGCTACTTTATAATAACATTTAGGCATTCAGTCCGCCTCTGTACCTTTATGTGCATGAAGTATAAATAAATAAATAAAAATAACAGGTTTTTACCTATAAAATTGCCGTTTTTCGAACGGGTCGCTTTGAAGTCTTAATGCAGAAAATACAAAACACAAAGAAACCAATAAATATTGAATTTCGAAAAAAGAATAACGTACCTTTAATATAAAGTTTACTTGAACTTATAATTCCAAGTCAATCCAAAAATACACTTCAAAGCAACCCGTTTTAAAAAAACGGCAATTTCTTAGATAAAGACCTATTATATTAATGTGTTATTATAATAAACACACATAAACAGGGCTATAAAAGAAAACCAAAACACTGTAATAATAGTAACAAATAACTGAATTTCCACAGCATAACGACATGAATAATGTCATTGCTCAGTATTCAATTGAAATCCGAAATCAACTCGCCAAGCTAATCAAACTGCGCTTGTGTCATAATTCGAACTGATCAACTATGAATACGGCTCATGGTTTCATTTATGATATGAGACATTTTAACGGAGATTTATTACTAAACACGAACAAATATGGGTATGTGGAGTGACGAGAGTGGATGAAGTGAGAAATGAGCACATTAGAGGAAGTTAAAAAGTGGCGCCAGGGACTGAAATGGATGGACAGGGAGAAGGAGGTCAAACAAAAAGTGGATAAGCATAAGCATAATCAGCCTTTTAATGTTCCCACTGTTGGAACTCAGATCTCTTCTCTAGGAGTGGGAATGGGCCGTAATCCACCACGCGGGCCCAGTGCGGATTGGTGAATGTCACATGTCTTCGAATTTTAGGTTCTAGGACATGCCGGTTTCCTCACGATGTTTTCCTTCACCGTTTTGAGAGCAGTGGTGATGAAATAAATTACACAAAGTAATGCGCCTGGCTGGGTTTGAACCCGCGACCTACAACTCGTAAGTTGGGGCCGTTACCACTCGGCCACCACTGCTCTACTGATTGAGATTGTACTTATATCAAAGAAAAGGTAGTTAGTGATAGCGTGACAGCTGACAGGAAAGAAAGACAGAAAAAAACATGTTGAGCCGATCCCAAGAAATGGCAGGACCCAATATATTGCTGCGTCCATTGGATGGTAACCATCATAACATAACATAACATAACATAACATTCACACAACTATCACTCAACGCCATCTAGTCTCAAGCTAAGCAGAGTACTAGACAACTGATAAACATACTTAAATATTTTTAAATACATACATATTATAGATAAATTACACCCAGACACAGAACAAATAATTGTGCTCATCACACAAACATTTATCCTTGGTGGGAATCGAACCCATGACCTCCGGCATAGCAGTCAGAGCCACTAACCACTAGACCAACAGGCCAGTCATGGAAAACATGTTAAGCTATCAGTCCCTGCGGTTATTTGTAGAGTTTTAACAGTAGCTAGGATAGTCTGAGGAGTCCGATCAGCAGTTGATATGTGGCGCAAGATGGAAGGAGGCCATGGTCTGCGGAGAGATGTCGACATGAGTGTAGAGTCTTTTGAAAGTTTTCAAGATCGTTCAAGATTGAAGAAGGTCTCCAATTGTTCAATTAAATGATCAGGAGGTTGAAGCTTCTCTTTCCAAATGTCGCATTTCTTCTTGTTGAAGTTACCATTAGATGTAATTACGTATCCAACAAAACTTTTTCGCTTTTTAATTCTTTAAGGCCCTGAGCTATAATTAAACACTGTATGGTGTGTATCGATCTATTGTTTCGCCATTTCTATTGGGTTAATTAAAGTCTTGATAATATTTGGAGCCAAATTGATTGACAACTCATCAAGAAATTACTCATCTTTTGTTTCTGACATTGGCGTCTTTTGCATAAGCCAGAAAAATCTATTCTTTCATGTCTCATTTATCGAGGAAAGCTTTATGCTATATAACATTATGCTGCGACTAAAAACAGTGGAGCGATATCTAAAGGCGCGGGTGAAACCATGGGCCACAGCTATGAAATAAATCATCATCATCATCATCTGTCCTGCCACTCATCACACTATCACTAACTCCCTTTTCTTTTATATCACTTCTCACACAATCCATCCATCTTTTCTTTAGTCCTTCCATCCACATGTAAACTCTTAACTATGAAATAAATAAAAAACTTAAATGCAAGTTCCAATTTCTTGCTTGAACTTAGTAAACACTTCAAACATTTGGAAGCTATAATTTTCGTCCATGTAATCGTACTTTACCAGGAAGGTTGTTTCCAAGTACTTCAATCATATTGATTGAAGGACATCAATATTCAGGCTTTGTAATGGAAATATACATGATCAAGGTCAAGACGTTAAATAGTTTCGGAATTTGATGATAAATGAAGAGACTTGTATATATAATCTATAGCTTGTTAAGAACAATATGGAATTTTCATATTATTGTAATATATTATGGAAATTACTGTGTGTCTGTTGACGTCCACAGCGCCATCTATGATCAGCACACAAACATCAGTAGCGAAATCTATGGCGTCACATAAGAACTAATCCTGCATCGCGCAATCAAAGTTCTCCGCGCGATTAGAACAAACAAACAAACATATAGAACAGCCCGAAATCATCTATCGGGTAGTTGCCTACCAGACATAACACCCGTCTGGCTGAAGGATCCTCTCTTTTCAACGAAGGTTTGCGGGACTTTACACTCTGTTCCGCCTACCTCCAAACGTCTACGTAACAGCGGCGCGATGACATCAGCAGCACGGGAAGCGGGGACCAAAAGACGCGCTAAAAACCACCGTGCGGGATCCAAATCTTCACTTTTCTGATATTGTGACTCGGCGACGAAATATCTCTTTTTCACAATAACCATTATAAAAAGGAATAAAATACACAAAGTACAGAACCAGCCTTAGGTCTCATTTCCACTCTATCGACGAAAACCTGATAAAGAAAAACCCCAACAGTGTCTTATTTATTTATTTTATTTTAAATAGAAAGGCCGAAACTAAATACAGTATTTAAACATTTACCTAATTTATTTAACTCAGTCATGCATCCTTCTCACAAAAATTCCAACATTCTGACATTATCATTTCTATTCATCCACAAACTTATCAAGATGTGTGTCCGAGTCCAGGAGAGTGTTGAAAGCGGCTAATGTCCTATCCTCAGTAATGGTTCATCTGAATGAAGCTAAATTTATCTAAATAGGCAAGAGCCTATTTAGATAAATTTAGCTAAACGAAATAAGAATTAAACTAGTACGCCTCACCATTAATGATTGCATCACTGCCTACCATCAGGTGGGATCGCAGTCAAACACTGGTTTATATCATAAAAAAAAAATGATATAATCAGAGCGCAGTGAATATAGGTAGAATGTTTAGTCTCAACTCACTAAACAATTAGTGTCTTCGTCTGACTAAGAGATCTGTCTCACGTATCTTCTTAAAGAAGGCATTCACTTTTTTCTTTTGGGTGCGAAATCACTAGTTTGGAGTTTTAAGCTTTTACTGACCTACTCGTGTTCTTTCAGTTGCCCTTTGCGTTTCATCCTTGCGAACCTTCCAAGGAGGCATTTACCTCACTTGACTTTAGTCAGGTATCAAAATTGCTCATGTTTTGCTAAATAATTGTACTCAAAAATAATTAATCTCACGTGTGACAAGCTAAGGTAAGGTAAGGTTTTACTTTCCTTAGCTTCTCACACACCCTAAACTTACCACAATTAGTTTTATATTAATACTATTTCCCAATTAAAAAAACTACCTATACCTTAGTTTAAATCTTCCTATCTGTATCCTATGTTACTCGGCGTATTACGTTATTTTATTCCATTCTGTCCTATCACCCGTCATGTAATCACTAAATTTCTTTTCTTTTAAAACACTTCTCACACAATCCGTCAATTTTTCTTTGGCCTCCCTCTCCCTCTCCATCCATCCTCATGTATAAAAGTAACTTTTTAGTAACAACCCTCCTCGTCACATGACCATACCAAAACAAATGATTCCCTTTTAACTTTTCAGTCACAAGCGCCACATTCAAACTTCTTACGTCAGGTAATCGTATCAAAATAGCCTATATCAAAGGGTAAAAGCAACTAACATCATATCCGCTATATAAGGAACATCCTGTATTGCTAACATTGTGTTAAGTAAACATGACTTTCATGATGATAAGGAAACAGGAAAAATATTTATAGGACAGCAAAAAATAGAGTAAATTATACTGGTATGAAAAATAAAAATCTGATGGTTTTTTGCTCATTAGACTTTAGCAAAGCATTTAATACCGTCGATTTTGATATATTACTCGGAATACTTAATTCTCTTAACTTATCTTCAACGATGATTGATTGGTGTTGTAGATACCTGTGTGGCCATCGACAATTTATTACCATTGAAAGTTCGTCCTCGTCATGGTACAATACCTCTACCGGCGTACCGCAGGGGGCTATTTTTTCTCTTCTTCTTTTTGCTATCTTCATTAAACTATGTTCCCAAAGAACTTCTCTCATTCAACCATCTTTATGCAGACGATTTACAAAATTAAATATATTCGCAAGTTCCGTTAGATGAACTATCTGAAGTGGTTAAAATGTTCAATAATAAAGGTTTGGCTCGTATTGCCAAGGAAATGGTGGCACATGGTTTGAAGGTCAATCCTACGAAGACCCAAGTCATTATTGTCGACAGTCCTAGATTGCACTCAAAAATCTACTGGACGTAGCTCCCGCTGATAATTTTTGATGGATCAACTATTTCATACAGTGATTCAGTGAAAGATCCGCCTATGTACCACTACTGTACATGAAGTTTAAATAAATAAAGATCTTGGTATTTTTATTGACAAAGACATCATGGGTTGCAAGAAGTTAACCGCAAGTTGGCATCTGCGGGATCTTAGCGAAGGCTGCTCAATTTTCTTCCAACTGCTCCCCAAACTGCGCTCGCTCAATCCCTCCTTCTCCTAATCCTTAATTATGCCGATGTCAGTTATTAAGATCTTTATTTAACACTAACTGAAGTGCAGCTCGATAAGCTTGAGCGGCTCCAAAACTTTTGTATTAGGTTCATATTTGGTTTACGCAAATATGACCATGTTTCTAAATTCCGTATCAAGTTCAAATGGCTGCCGATCCGCTTTTGCCAAAATACCCATTTTTATCGTTGCTTAACAGTCTCCTGTTTATTCCTACAGCCCCCTCTTGTCTCAAAAAATGTTTTAAGTTCTCTCACGACACGTCATAGTCGTCATATTCTCGACACTTGAGATCATCGGAGAATTTGATACTTTTGATAATAATAATATTTTATTTGTTTCTCTCAAAAAGGTACAAAGGTTAAAAGTAACTATTAATTACAACATCCACCCTTTGTGAGAGCTGGAGTCTATACTGAGTTCAAGACCTGGGTGACAGAAATCCAGGCTCACATCTTCAAAATTACAATTTTGATTTCACTAACGTACTACAGACATTAAAGTAGATCTATGTTTTGAGCGGAGAAGATACTTCATTCTACCAAATTCTGTGACAAATTCACGATCCAGGCGGTGCGATTATGAAACGCGTTGCCGATGTCAGTTAGGCATGCCCAGTCGCTAGGTTATTTTACAAACCTTGTCAAAGAACATATTTTACATTAATACTATGTTTGTTGCTCAGTTCAGATGTTTGAACGTGAAACGTTCAAACATCTGAACTGACTTGACTAAAACTTGGCGCACCGGTAGAACATGTCCTGGAATAGGACATGGTCTAATCTTTTTATTTCTGGAATATAATTTCTTTTGGATAATATTCAACATACACATAGGCGGAGCCACCAGCAGAAACTAAAAATATACATAAGAAGCATATAATTCAAAGTATTTAGTACAATATCACTAAGGTTAAATTTAAATTAAAAACAAGCGTTTCCCCTTTCTACGTCAAAATTAAGCTTACAACTCCGCATAGTAACAGCTACTTACCAATTACCGTATCCAAACACGTTTACACTAAACCAAAATATTCTACCTTTACTTAAAAGCAGAAACAACATTCTCATACAAAACCTCGTCTAATTTAATTAAAAAATAATGATACCTTGTGTCGACGAAATTAAAGGGCTATGTCGGAATAATTTCTACGGTTCAATACTCCGCTACGCTGAGACTCAAGCCGACTCGGTTCAAGGGTGGATCAAGCCCTCAAAAAGGGTCGTGGTCACAGCTGACAACCTCGGAAAAATCGGCCAAGTGCGAGTCTCGGTATGAACTCGTTCATTCGTGTGTGTATTTGTTACTTCTTCACGTTCGAACGGCTGAGCAGGTAGACCATGTCCTGAAATAGTACATAGGGTACTGTTTATTCTGGAAGTATGTTGTTTTGGAATAATTTTCACTAAATAAACACCTCCACACAATAGGCATCACAGACAGTACCCTATGTAGGCCATATTTGGAGAGGGAGGAGACAATTACGCATGTACTCCTTGATTGCACAAGTATCACTGATACATGCATAAAATCCCGGAATTCCCTTACGGAATAAAAAACCTGGGAGACTTAGTCTGTTTTTAGAGAAAGAAGGGTTTGTTGAGATAAACCCATCAAAGTTTTTTTGCTATGGCCCACGCACGGTGGTTGGTCTAAGTGCGGAAACCAGACTCCGAAAGAACTAGATAGAGATGACCGTGAAAATGTGATATATCACAAGCCTGTTAGGGTTGTGGGCCTGCCCATCGTGCCCAATACCGTGGATCCGCGCTTGACACAGTTAGTCGGTTGGGCCGATGCTCAGTTTCAATCCCAATTTTGTCGAGTAACAGCCCTTAAAACGTGTTCTTGGTTTACCTGCGTCGGGTTAAATCTTTGGGGTTTCTTTGCAAAGTAAGAAGGGTAATTAGGTGCGTATTCGTGAATTCGCAAGTGTTTTGTTTTGTTCGGTTGACGTGCTGAGTGGCAGTTGGAAGTTTTGAGCCTGGTGTTGCGAGTATGACTGCGTGTGACGGGCTCGTTAGAAGTATTTAGTTGAGAAGTTGTTCCGCTGAATTAGGAAAGTAAGTAATCTGTACTGGCGTGGGAATGCAAGGTCATGAACAATACAAAATATTTTGATACACCTTTGGAAGTAACAAGTTTCTCATTTAGAGTTTTTGTAAGTACTTTATGTCTATACTTACTGTAGCTTGAGTTGTAATGAAACTTTATATATGGCTCAGCAAGTGAAAACCTTGTATAAGAAATGTGGTAAAAAGTCGTCAAATGACTTCTCTCGCTCTAAAGTGGAGCGAAAAGGCGTATCAGACTTTAGTGACTAAAACACATCTGTTTCCATCAGTTGCCGTTTGCGTTCTAGGCTCACAGAAATTCTATCAAAAAAATTCACGGTTCTACCGGTCTGAGGCCCTGCTGGGTCCCTACTTTTTGATATCTCTTTGAGGCTCAATTGCCCCAATTTTTTTTTACATTTTACTGAAAAAATCACTCTACAAAAAAATATGATGTCGACATCTTTCATGAAGTGACATCATTCCTAAAATCAAACAATCACATTCTCTACGTTATAAAAACCTCTTTGAAAAACCCTTGTAATATCGAGCAGAGTACTAGCTAATATTGTCACCCCTACCGTTTAATGAAGAAGCCTGGCAGTGTAAACAAAGAGCGCAAATGAAACGCCTGTGGGGCTGATGTTTTTTACCCCATTTTTAGCGAGTCCCTCTTTGTTCGGGTAGTAAGCTTGTTTTGTTACGTTTGATTGAGATTTACCTTATTGTACTTATTTGTTGAACAGCCTTTGAGTATTAGTTATCGAAGGGATTGTGCATTGTTACAACTGTGTAAGGGTAGTGTTGTATTTTGGTAGTCCGATGATTTGATATCTTTTAGGATATGTGGGGCGCAAGTTCATAGAATGGAAATATTTTGAGCTGGCCAATCATCCAATGATTTCTCGCACTCTAGAGTGGATAAGGAGAGAGTGTCAGACTTTTAATGACTAAAACGACCGTGTCGTTTAGTTGTCTTGTGCTTTCTAGGACCACGGTTCCCCTTTCAAGAATTCTCCGTGACTCTAGTGGGCACCGCCCCTGCTGGGTCTCTACGGTTGTTGATGTTAACGACTCAGGCTCTACAAGTAGCAAGTGCTGGGGATCGCCCTACGACTCCCTATGCCCAGGGCTTCTCCTGTCGCAGATGCTGTGATGCGAGGATCTCCATTATAATATATAACTCGTTTTAGCATAGTCGGCCTTATAATGTACCCACTGTTGGAATACAGGCCTCCTCTCTAAAAGAGCACCACGCAGGCCCAGCGCGGGTTGGTGAATATCATATGTCACTTCGAATTTTTGGTTCTAGGACATGCCGGTTTCCTCACGATGTTTTCCTTTAACGTTTTGAGAGCAGTGGTGATGAATTATTACACTAAGTAATGCGCTTTATTACATTACTTAGTGTAATTATTTCGCGCCAGGTTTGAACCCGCGACCTATAACTCATAAGTCGAGGCCTTTACCACTCAGCCACCACTGCTCTCAACTCGTTTTACTACATTTGATCATACGAAGAGAAAACGATACTGCCTGACATCTTTCAAAATCAACAAAGCCTCGAGCACAGGCGCAGGGTAGCCAGCCTATCGGTATTTTACAGGTTACATTTTGGAGACTGTGCGCTGGAATTGCATGACTTGATTCCGCCATCTCCTTTCTACCTTTACCTCCTACTTTTCATCTCGGACCACCCGACGTACGGCGAGTATCCACCCCTAAGTTGTTGAAACTTCAGCGGTTCGGACTAAGCGTTTGGCTTCGTTGTTTATACCGCGTATATCGAAGGACTGGAACAATTTGCCTGCTGCGGTCTTCCCGTTCAACTATAATTTAGGTGTATTCAAGGCTAGAATGAATAGGCTCTTAATGAACTAGTGCACCTTACCATCAATGATTGCATCTCTGCTTACCATCAGGGATCGCAGTCAAGCGTTGATTTATATCAATTAAAAAAAAAACTATTTTTACCACACCCACGAAACCGGAGTGGGTGGTACATTTACTGAAACAATTAAATAGCTTTTCTATTCCGTTAATTAAATCAACAACTTCAAATTGTATTGGACACAAAGCTTAAATTGAAACTTTCGAATAGGAACAAGAAAAACAAACAACGACTAAAGGAGTAAATACACTGTAGGGAATACAAATAGACAAAATATATAAGATGGCGCTGAGATTAAAGTACGCCGGGACCAAGCCCGGAAATTAAAGCAAGCATCTTACCTTGCCTTCCCAAAGCACCTTAGTATATTTCATATTAATAATTAAAATTTCTGTTTAGACATGTGTGCACTAGGGCAAATAAGGGAGGTCGGATTAGTCGTAAACGTATCTTGGATCTGATATTTGAGTTAATATTTGATAAGGCTTTACGCAAGTTATGTGTCATGCAAGCTTCTAGTTGTGACTAGTATGACATGGAGAGGAAGACAGAGGCATAATATTTGATACCTCCTACACTATCTATCTATCAGTGTCATGTTTCCATGGTCAGTGGGTGTGGTCCATGTGCACCATTATGCGTGGGCCATGGTGGCCAACTTTTGGTGGGTTTTTTCTAACCACCACCACTTCTCTCCAAAAACTGATAAGGCATCCCAGGTTTTTCAGGTCTGTAAAATAATTTAGGGATCTCAGAGTTCGCAGGCTTGTATTAGTTACTCCTGTGCAGTTAAGGAGCACATGCATAATTGTCTCCTCCTTCTTCAAGCATGCTCTGCACAGGGGACTGTCTGTGATGCCTATTGACGTGTAAAAGTGTTTTTTTAAACCTACTTACAAAATAAATATCATTTATCATTTATCATCTATGTGTGGAGGTGTTTATTCAGTGTACAGTGTCCAGTACCTCGTATACTTTACGTCGTAATATTTATTTTGTGAGTAAAATTGCAAAATAATAAAAAATACGCACATACACATGGAATAAACTTCTTTGAAAATAAGCGATATCTTTATAGTAATGACAATTGTATGTACATAAATAGTAAAATAAAGAAACAAAATAAATATTATTATTTCTTACTATCGTCAACGTCGAGCATGGTTTAAAAGCTTGTTGCTTCATCTAATGCAATCTAACGCGATGTTTGATGAAGAGGCAACGCAAAAAGAGAGATAACACCTGAAAACTCTGTTAGCATTCGGTAATTCTGTGATTCACTCGATAATTTCAAAAAACTTATTCCAAAAAAACGTCTTTTTTTAAACCCTTAAAAGTTTTTGGGAAACTATTCTCGTCATTTAGAATCTTGATAAAGTGTGCAAGGCTTATAAAGATGTACTTTTTTTAATATATGAGTATATTATGGATGGCCAAAGTTCATGTAAAATAGCAGAATTTGTTGAATGAGAACTGGTTTAGTTTTACACAAATTTATTTCTTGATTTCTATAGAGGCCTAGATAATATCCACAAGATAGCTGTGTATCCAAAATATCTGAATAAAGATGTGTAATAACATCATAATCACGTAAGAGTGGTTGTACGAAAATGTACCTCTGGTTGGCCGCTCTTAAACTGATAATTTATTTATTTATTTAAACTTCATGTACAGTGGTGGTACATAGGCGGACTTAATGCCACAAAGCATTCTCTACCAGTCAACCATTGGTCAGTCAGTCAATAATCGGTTATATAATGAAAAAACATTGGTTAAAAGTGTTCAAAATATCGATTTTAATACTGTAATACATTCAATTGTAGGAAAAGCGTATAATTTTAAGAATTTCCTTGAAAACCAGTTACACAAAGACTTCTTGAACAAACATTATCATTGTAAGTACTCCAAAGTGACCTATCTTAGTAATTTAAACTTGTTTAATAACTTGCTGTCAACTCTAAAACATGGAATAACTACTTCCAAGTTCTAAGAAGGTCCTACAAGTCTCTGAGAGCCGAGAACATACCTTAAAATTTATAACTATGACAAACCCTATTATAAATTCTCTTTGTTCTCGCCATAACGCAGTAAGTGGCATAAATGTGATCTAGGGTGGAATGAATTTCTTGCTTATATCTAGTTTACATCACAAGTGATATTTATTATAAAGGCAAAAATTTATATGAAAATAATTATGTATTTATTTATTTCATTATCATCATCATCACTTCAGCCGAAAGACGTTTACTGTTGGACATAGGTCTCCTCCAAGTATTGCCATAACGACAAATCCTATGCGTCTTGCATACGTCAGATTCCCGAGATGGTCTCGGGAGGTCATCGATCTACCTTGTGAGAGACCTTCGACTGCTGCGTCTTCCGGTACGTGGTCGCCATTCCAGAACCTTTCCGCCCCAACGGCCATCCGTTCTGCGAGCAATGTGCCCCGCCTATTGCCACTTTAGTTGGGCGATTCTTCGTGCTATGTCGGTGACCTAGGTTCTTTTGCTGATATCCTCATTCCTGATTCGATCACGCAAGGAAACTCCGAGTACGGCCCTTTCCAATTCCCTTTGCGTGACTTTAAGTCTTCTGATGAGGCCCATTGTAAGCGACCACGTTTCAGAGACATATGTCATCACTGGCAACACGCACTGGTCATAGACTTTCGTCTTGAGACACTGTGGTATATTGGACGAGAAGATACCGCGCAGCTTCCCGAACGCTGTCCAGCCGAGTCGGATTCGACGATTGATAATTTATGTTGACTATAATTAATTTATTCTGGAAAAAAGTAATAATTAGACGCAGACGAACCCAATAGTAATAATTAATATTGAAAAAGAAAAACTGGTTAAACAGACAAGTGACTAAATAAACGATTAAACCTAACGCTGTGTAAATATGAGTTACCATGTAAACACTATAATCCAGGTATCGTTATGTCCACTAATTTATGCTTTACCTTTACCATTTATGTTTATTCTACATTTTCTTATGAGTATTTATGTAAGATGTTTACACATCACTTAATATTAAGCATCTGGTTCACTTTGAAGTGATGTTTAGTAAGTTCAATCTGTTTACATAAACCAGAATATTTCTGTTGTTTTCATTTATGGATTGATTGTTTGATAAAAAAAACATAAAATATCTAAGAGCTTTGAAATCACTCCTGCTAACACAATTGATGAAAAAGCTATCGAATCAAAAATTTATTTAAACTAAATAGTATCTATGTCTAGTAAGTACCATATAGTCCTTCAATATGACTTCCTATATAATTAACTTACAATCAATCAAGTAACGAACAACCTTGAAGTAGTAATGATACGTTTTCAACACACCGTTTTAAGAAACGACATTTGAGGGTAATCAAACAAAACTCTACCCTTCAGTCCCAACTGGGCGCCAATAAGGAATAATTACCATTAAGTTAACGGACTGATCTTAATCAATGCTTCCAAAATTAAAGGTAGTTTTTTTTTTAGATGGGAAAATCATCTAATGTCAAATCTAGCTCTTGGGCGGAGCGGGAGATAGTGTCAGACTTTTACTGACGAAAAACCCACTCCTGTTCCTTCTTAGCCTTCGTCCCAGAGCAAATATTTTAAGCCATAAAAAAAAACAGGCAAGTACGAGTCGGACTCGCGCACTGACAGAAAACAGTTCAATTCCCGAATAGAGTCTCGAAGATTTTTCCGAATTGCAAAAAAGGCATTTTTTTTTTGTAACGTAACGACAAAACTGTTTTCAGTTATTCTTAAACCTGTGCTATAAGACCTTGCTTCATGCCAAATTTCAGGATTCTGGGTCAACAGGAAGTACCCTATGAATTTTGATTCCCTTGGGAGTGTCGAAATATACGTTTTTTGCGACATAAACGGCCATATCTTTTTTCGTTAACTTAGCAGTTTTTGTCACAACTTCAAAGAACCGCAGAGTATATGGTTTTAATTTCAACTCAATACCTTTACGCGTTCCTGAGATAAAGGGTCTTGACAGACAGATAGCCAGATAGACGGAAAACAAAGTGATCCTATAAGGGTTCCATTTTTATTTTTGAGGTAACCAACCCTAAAAACCATAAAATTATCATACATTTCTAAAGCGATAGATGCGGTCAAAACGGGTATTATTACTCAAGGCTAACTTATAAATAATTGGTGTTTTTGGTAAACTTTCAAGGGTAACTCTGTTCGTGTAATTAGAGAGAATATTTCTGTTTTATTTATTACATTTGGAACAGAACCGGCTTTTCCTAATGTCAAATTGACTGGCATCGATCCGTCGCAGGAAATACAATTTTTCGTCGATTGGCCGGAGATATTAAGGGGTTTTTGTAGATCGGAGAATCGTTTCGGGAATATTGTTTGGAAGATTTAGCAGTAACTTGATAAAAATTGTATATTATTAGTAATGGTGGAAAGAAACCACTGACATATATGCCTAAAAGACATATATTTATTTATTTAAACTTCATGTACGGTAGTGGAAAATACATTTGTAAGAGATAACATGATTGAAAAGAGCGTCCATGCAGTTTCTTGCATATTCTTCTCCATAGAGATCTACGCTATGGAATATGCAAATAGCATTTTTTTTTTCTGAATGACTGACTTCTTGAAATTTCAAAAGTGCCTGTAAATGGTTTATTTCAAATAAAATGCGTTGAATCTTGAATCATAGGCGGACTTAAAGCAACAAGGCATTCTGTAAACCAGTCAACCTTGGGTTAAAAAAAGACTACACTTTTGTGTTGTATATGTATTCAGATAATAAACTACAACAATAATAATATAATCTATAACGTCTACGAACGGCAATAACATCTGCATAGATATTAATAATTTTTAGACGGTTTTGTTTAGATGTGAAATCATCCAATGACATCTGTCACCGTAGATATCAGTGTCTGTCACCCTTGAGCGGTACGGGAGGGCGTGTCAAACCTTTACTGACTAAAACTCACTCCTGTTTCTTCTTTGTCTTCGTTCCGATCGTGAGACGGCTTGACTGATTCAAATAGGGGTACTATTGGACATGGCTTGGCATTTTGTGAGGAGGTCCCTCTTTTTGGAGTCTAGACCTGTGGTGGTAACTTGAACTTTGTTCCCTGCTGCTAATATTTTTTAATATTTTGATGTTTTCTCAAAGACATATTTAAATGCAAATAATAATTATATGTTTTATGATGAAAAAAAGCTTTTTTCTATTTGGTCGTGATTGCCAAACATAATAAATATGCACTGTACATTTTTATTAGCCAAATACGACAACTTTTTTTATTTTAACATAGCACGGCCAAAAGACATTTGCTAAAGAAATGTTTCTGATATAAAATTATATCTCATTGTTATATTATTCATCACAAAATAACAATGAGATATAACAGCATGTCAGTCATACACTCATCTCACAAAAATACTTTTTTTAGTTCCACATTCGGAACCAAGCTAAAACATCTATTGGTGTTGAAAGTGGAATAGCTTAGGTGCTGAAACCATTGGTGCCGAATGAGGAATACTTCGACAGACAAACAAGATGTGGAGATTAACATTTTTTTCGTTCGGTTTGGTCTTATAGTGAATTTAGTTCAGTAACTTTGCTTATCATTATTTTTTATTATGAATAGGCTTGCGTTTGACTACCATCTCACCTGATGGTAAGCGATGATGTGGTCGACAATGGAGCACGTTTGTCTAGAAGTAGCCTATTCACTCTTGACTTAAAGACCCCTAAGTCGTAGCTATCAGGAAACACTGATTCCGGCAAGGAATTCCACTCCTTGGCTGTACGCACAATAAATGTGTTCTCAAAACGCTTTGTGCGTATGGCAATATGAACAAAAAACATTCCCTTAAAGATTGCCAGCAAATTGGAAGCCACCCTATATGTAGATAAGAACTAAGGATGTGCAGCACAAAAATATATTTTAATTAAATTAATGAAAAAACCCAGAGCAAACAAAAGCTATGTCTTAACTCATAATACCGAAACTTATGACCGGCAATTTCCCCTCCCTGGCTCATAAACCCGTCAACGTTTTCATTCTTTGCGGAGCTTCCTAAAACATTCTGCACTATTAGCTTTAATTCAAAGCTCAGCACCAGCGGTTTGCCCCTCCCCCCTCTATTCAGGGGAAGGCCAGCAATTAAACCACTATTTTGTAGTTACTCCTACATTACGGCTACAAAAGCTTTTGAAACGTAAGATTGAATGCGATGACCCTAAACAAAATGGATGGAATATTTTGTTTGTTAGTGGAATCTCTATTTATTAATATTGTTTTATTATGGCCTTTGTTTACTGTGTGAAATTATTAGGATATGACCGCAATTCTATGTTGAAAATCTGTTCAAACAAACTCAAACTCAAAATTAATTTATTTAATATAGAACTAAATGGGCTCTTATAAAACGTCAGCAGCTAACTGCCAGTTCCAGTTAGTCATTTCCTATGGAGACAAACCGGCAAGAAACTCCATGGTTACTCTATAGTCCAGTCCAACCTGGATTGCAAATGTGGTGGTGTTCAAGAAACAACGGGACAACTGGATACCATATCCTGCATATTATCTTGGTATCTGCATGCTCCATCTAGATTACTTTTTTTGAGGTGTCATCAAATATTCTCTCTCTTTGTGAGTGGAGCGAGAGAGAGTGACAGACTTTTACTGACTAAAAATCTTCCATGTTCTTCTGTTGCCTTTTGCATTGCAGAGCCTGACTGACTCTTTCATTTTTGGTAATTCGAGCCGGATGCAACGTAATTATCTACTTTTAAACCCTCATAACATGGGATTTTAAAATATCCAGCAAAATGCGGATAGAGGTGTGTGTGTGTACAATACACCCAATTTTTACGTACATCTCTGCTTGCAATGTCAGGAAATATATTACTTTGTGTAATTTATTTGAGCAATACTTCTCTGAAATCGGGGAAGGAAAATATCGTGAGGAAACTGGCATCTCCTAAAAGCAAAAAATCGAAAACATATGACATCCGCCTACTTGCACTAGGCCCGCCTTTTGAGTTGCAGCCTATTCCCTCTTCTAGATGGGATGGAAGGCCTGAGTTCCAGCAGTGGGAACATTATAATGTTTACTATGTTATAGGCCCTGTTTTAGGCTATGTTATATAGATATTATTTTTTCCTGAAACCTCTACAAGCGTCAAAATACGGCACAGCTTTTCCAATATGACCTTCGAGCTCCAGTTTACATAACATATTTTTCTGAAGGCCAACATAATAACCAGATCAATGCCCACGTACTTACAGCTAGGTACGTGTATACTCAAGCTAAACATCTCCACGAAATGATAGACATTAAGCATCAATTTACTCAGAAGATAATGACAGCGGAAAGTGGAAACGATTATGGCATGGCCTCGCAAAATAGCCTACCATTGAGTGCCGCATCTTTTACTAGTAATTATTTTGTAGAGGAAAAAATTCTTTTGTGTATCGTTTTGTATTATCTGCTATACCTACTTTAGGTAAGCAGGATAAGAAAGATTAACTGTTGTCAAAGTCAGGAAATATTTTGGCGTTTTCTTTTGTCTTGTATCTCTGTCTTTAAAGCTTTTTTCCACGAGTATACATGATATCTGGTGCTCCAAATACAAGAACAGAATTCTTGCATGGTAACTTTAAGTTTGGTTGCTTCATATTTTTTAACGTAAACCTGACACCAGTCTTACCAAGGCGTTCGCCAAAGGCGACGCTTTAGGCATCGGGAATCACAGAGCAATTTCCGGTTCTCATAAGCTACATACTCATTGCAGACGACGAGCAATGAGTATTTGGGGGTAGGCGGAACAGAGAGTAAAGTCTCACAAACCTCCGTTGAAAAGGGAGGTTTGTGGGACCTCCTGCCAGACGGGTGTTAAATCTGGTGGGCAGCTGCCCGATAGATGATTTTGGGCTGTTCTATATTTTCTATATCGCGCGAAGAACTTTGATTGCGCGATGCAGGATTAGTTCTTATGTGACGCCATAGATGTCGCTACATCACTCCCCTCCGGAGATCGGAGAGCGATGGTTCTTGATGCTTCTCGATGCGTGCCAGGCCAGTGGTAAGTTGGTTCCATTGGGTTGGAACCGAATGCCGCATAGTTCTCGGTGAGTCGGAACTGTCTGCGGTGATGCCCCAGTGAGTCGGGGTGGTGCTGTCCCAGTGAGTCGGGATGATGCCCCAGTGAGTCGGGATGATGATATCCCAGTGAGTCGGGATGATGCTGCAGGCTCCAGTGAGTCGGAGTAGTGCTGCTGGCTCCAGTGAGTCGGAGCGGTGCTGTGCGACGTAGTGGCTTGACTGGTTGCGTCGACCAGGAGAGGTTCTTTGTTGCTCTTCATGTGACTGGCCGAAGGTGCAGTGTGCTTCACCAAGGTCGCTGATGAGGCTGAGGGTGATGACCAGGTATGACCAGGTTGGCTTGCTGGTGGTCAGAATACCCTTTATAGCCGTGGGTGCTGGCTGTATGGCTCGCTGCTCGAAAGCTTGAGGAAGTGTCCACCTTTTCCTTGTCCACCAGTGGTCCACCTTGTAGGAGGCTTTCCAACACTGCGTCTTCCGGTACGCGGTCGCCACTCCAGAACCTTTCGGCCCCAATGGCCATTTGTTCTGCGAGAAATGTGCCCTGCCCATTGCCACTTAAGTTTGGCGATTCTTCGTGCTATGTCGGCGACCTTGGTTTTCGTGGTAAGCGAATCACATAATAGTAAATACAGGTAAAGAATAGTACTACGTTCCAAGACAAGGTGTCTAAACAGCCTCTGCGAGTTGGTTTCGGCCTCTCGTTCGCTTTCCCAATGTCCAAGACCCTGGGTCCTGAGATATATATAGCTATATAAGTAAGACCAGTTAGTGAAATAGTGTAAAAAAACATGAAGTGTTTATATTATTTAAAAAAAAATTGATAATATTATTTTAGTATGGCATCGCACAGCAAAGTCGTCCTTATAATGTTCCCACTGTTGGGACTCACGCCATCTCTCAAGGAGAGGGAATGGACCGTAATCCACCACGTGAGCCGAGTGCGGGTTGGTGGATGTCACATGTCTTCGAATTTTTGGTTCTAGGACATACCAGTTTCCTCACGATGTTTTCCTTCACCGTTTTGAGAGCAGTGGTGATGAAACAAATTACACAAAGTAATGCGCCTGGCTGGGTTTGAACCCGCAACCTACAACACGTAAGTCGGGGCCGTTACCACTCGGCCACCACTGCTCTCTATTTTAGTATAAATAATTGTAAACAACTTTATTATTTTCCGTTAGATCTTTTCCTAGTATAAATAAATATTTTCTCGAGTCACCCACTTATATTTTTGGTATTTGTCATGAAAACCTTTACTGAAGATTAATTCCTTTTACCTATGATAACAAAGTATTCAGATTGCTACGGAGAAAAATATTTACCCTTATTACTAAAAATAATATGTTACTTTTTGTATCTACATTTCCTGACCTTTCCTCGTGATATTTTCAAATACCTTTACCGTAGTCTGCTACGGTAATAGATTTGATTTAGGTTTTTATTTTATCCACAATTGCTATATTGTATTTACATATTGACCGGCTTGTTGGTTTTGTGGTTAGTAGCCCTGACTGCTATGCCGGAGGTCGTGGGTTCGATTTCCACCCAGGACAAATGTTTGTGTGATGAGCAAAATCATTTGTTCTGTGTCTGGGTGTAATTTATCTATAATATGTATGCATTTAGAAATATGTAAGTATGTTTATCAGTTGTCTAGTACTCATAACACAAGCTCTGCTTAGCTTGGGGCTAGACAGCGTTGTGTGATAGTTATTACATTGAAAAAAAAATATATATATTTACCCATTTAACTACCTATAATCACTGTATGTATGTTAAGTTTTATGTACACTAAAGAATTAAGAATTATGTGAGTCGCCGGACGTCTACGGGTCATCATATGCGTGGACTTGAGGATGACGAGAATAGGTTGCTTACCGTCTGGCCGTCCAGTAACCGTCCGGACCGAGTTCGAGTCGCCGATGGCTCGTAATGTTCCATGCAGGCTTCAAAGAGAAGTCAGTAAACCGTTGGGGCCCAGCAGGGCCGATACTCTCTAGGGCCTCGGGGAATTACAGAAAAAGATACCCGTGATCCGAGGACGCAAAAGGCAACTGAAAGACACAGGTGTGGTATTAGTCAGTAAAAGTCTGACACGCCGTCCCGCTCCACCCGGAGCGCGAGAAGTCATTAGATGATTTTTATCAATAAAATTCTGACACGCCCACCTGCTCCACTTTAGAGCGCGAGAAGTCATTGGATGATTTCTCAATTCAAAAGAAAAGGGTGACGGTGTTATAATCCCACAACAAAGCGATAGGGCGTAGATATTATTTATAAGTTTTGTAATGGTCAGTTTACACCAAGACGCGACGCGACGCGACGCTGCGCGCATTTTTAAAAGAGTGACTCAAAATATAACTTTATTTACTAGAAAAGGCACACCTTACACACTTCATTGTGAGAATCCAGAATACATTGAAATGTGTATCTTTTCGTGTAGTAGGTAAATAGAGTTATATTTCCAGTCACTCTTTTATAAACTGCGCTCAGCGTCACATCTCAGAGTGAATTGATCCTAAGTCTACTGATAGGAATTTAATTGGGTACCTAATAGAATATTTACTATGAGCGAGTGCTAAATGGAGTGTGTGTGTCAATTCACACTCTATTACCACTATCGCTTCACTTCCGAGATGCTCTCGCTCCAATACATTTATTACAGAGGTTATGAACATGTAAAATATCTCCTAATATAATAATATTGCATTTTTTTTTTCTCACAATACCGTCCAGTCTCAAGCTAAGCAGAGCTTGTGTTATGAGTACTAGACAACTGATTAACATACTTAAATATATCTAAATACATACATATTATAGATAAATTACACCCAGACACAGAACAAATGATCGTGCTAATCACACAAACATTTGTCCTGGGTGGGAATCGAACCCACGACCTCCGGCATAGCAGTCAGGGCCACTAACTACTAGACCAATAGGCCAGTCAAAACAAAGTTATTATCGTGATGAAAGAGAGCTAAACTTTTCTTTATGGACCATCGATTTGGAAGTTCGTTTTTTATTGTAGATAGTACTTATAAATAGAAAGCTTTTTACAAATTATTAAGTTTCGGAACCGTGAGTTTCCGAGATATTATTTATTAAAGTTTCCATATAAATTGAAAAATAATGCGCCATTCAGGTTAGATAAACTGTCATTGTAGATGTCAAAGTTGACGTTTCACGTTTCGTTAAGCTTCCACGCTTGTTTGTGTTCTTTTTTTAATTCAATTTTGTCATATATTTTTTTAAATATAATTTTATTTTCACATATCAAATTTTGCATAGTTAATAAGCAATTACATTGACTTTTTACATAAAAAACAATAAGTTTATAAATTCCTTTATATTGTGAAACGGAACGGAACGTGAAGCGACACCATTTTGTTTTATAGTCGTCATGAGGTCGTGTCAGTAATCATCCGTTTGTTTTTGTTGCCCTTGGAAGTTGCGTCCGTATGACCGTGTTAGTGAATCATTTGGATTAGGTTAGGTTAGAACAGTCACCATAAAAGATCCCTTTCTAGTGTTAAAAGCCATTATGATTTAGGTCCCAAACCGCCTCATAAATCGATGGAAATTAGTGTTCTAACTTAACCTAACTAACATGGATATCTCCATAACCATGGGGTTCTACGGGTTGGGGATGGTACAGGAGGGTAGCCCTGCCTCTCCCCCTCCACGATACTTAAATCGATAGAAATAAGTGTTCTAACCTAACATAACCTCAAACTTTAAACATGGATATCTCCGTTACCATGGGGTTACGCGGGTTGGGAATGGTACAGGAGGGTAGATGACAAGATTTTTGTGACCAAACCGGTGAACATTCGGTTCACCGGTTGGTACAAAATACAATTGTGAAAAAAATATTCCTTTCTACAAATCATGTCTAAACAAACACTTAATTCCAGAACCATAAACTCGAATGACATATGTATAGCCCATATAATTTACAACCAGCTCGAAAGTGGTTAATTTCCATTAACCCGTATATTAACCTTGCCTTGTAACCTTATGAGGGAGTTTTACGGCAAATGCTTTAGCACGTAAACTACTGGTTGCAACGTACTGTCGGGTGGAAAAGTGTTTTGGGAATTTGAGAAATATGGTCATATCACACTAATATTATAAAGGATTTTTTTTTATTGAACTAGTGCTAGGCTGCGATCCCACTTGACGGTAAGCAGTGATGCAACTGTTGATTAGTTTATTAAGAGCCTATTCATTCTAGCCTTAAAGACACATAAATTATAATCGGACGGGAAGACCGCAGCAGGAAAATTGTTCCAGTCCTCAACGTACGCGGTATAAACGACGAGGCGAAACGTTTAGTCTATAGAGGTTTCAACAACGTAAGGGTGAATACTCGCCGTACGTCGAGTTGTTCAATGGTAGAAAGGGGACGGCGAAATCAAGTCATGAGATTCCCGCACACACTCTACAAAATGCATCCTTCAAAATACATAATATGTGTGTATGTTTGTTACTCTTTTACGTTCAAATGACAGAACGCATTTGGATGACTTTTAGTACGCGACATAGACAATATCCTGGAATAGCATAAACTTACACACAAGTGAAGCCATTGGCGAAAATTATTATGAAATATGTAGGTAGGTATTTATCAAAGAATACCTACATAACATAGGTGTACTTTGATAAATACATTTTCTTCATAGTCTAGTATAATTTAGTTCCAAATGATTTGTTGGAACGAAGGCGTAGAAGGAACAGGAGTGGGTTTTAGTCAGTAAAAGTCTGACTCTCGTCCCATCCAAGGGCGGAAGATGTCATTAAATGATTTCCCACATAAAAAAAGTTCACTTTGATATATACATTTCCTTCATAATCTATTTTAGTACCCAATGATTTGTTTTCTAACAGCACTTTGGGCTACATACTTATCTCAGTCTTATATGTTTTATGTAGTTCTGTTATCTACACATTTTATTGTAACTGTTTGTTGTGCTACCTTGTAAGAATAATATCTACTACTTCTAGTCATGTTATTAAGTTGAAAAGGTTGTTTGTTTAATCGCACTAATATCAGGCCGATGACCTGGTGAGGGTCGCGGGAATCCGATGGATGCGAGACGCACAGGACACATTGGCGCATGGGCGCATTGTGGCGACATTTGGGGGAGGCCTATGTCCAACAGTGGACGTCTTTCGGCTGAAATGATGATGATGATGACTAATATTAGGAACCACAGGCGAAAATTGAAAAAAATATTTCGGAGTTGGGCTCATTTATCGACAATATATATATATTGTCGATAATGATATATGCTATAGGCCAAAAAAAACACGCTACGACTCACAGGAGCAGAGTGATAGTCAAAAACGCAGTTAAAACCACAGGGGACAGTTAGTAAAATAACATGACAATAAGATATTAAAAACAATTCTAACAGTCATATGGAGACTTTTCTCAACTAGATAAAATCCATCACACTACTTAAACCAGTGAAAGATCGACCTTCACCTAAGAGTACCAACCTACCATCTGAGTAATGGTACTGAGTCACGGTCTAATAATATATACTTATATTACTAAACCATGACTTTCACTCTATACGCAGTAATTGAACAAAGATTTCGATTAGAATAGATGAAAGTTTTTGTTCAAGTAAGATGTTTAATATAAAAAAAGAGGTTTGTTCAGTCAACATCTATATCTATACTTATAATAAATCTGTAGAATTGAAAAATTCTGTAAATTGAAAATATTAAAAAAATAAATGGCAGTGTTACTAGATCGACACCGAACCCAAAAATGTGATTAAAAAAATTTTTGTCTGTCTGTCTGTTTGTTCAGGCATCACGCAAATACTACCGGTTCAATTACGATGAAACTTGATATAATTATTCTTTAATATTTTGGGCACCACACTGGGCACTTTTTATTCCGGAAAAGTATATACAATAAAAAACAAACTTAATTTGCGGTTCGATCCCTAGACCCGATTACTGTACAAAACGTAAATAATAAGTTTGTCGTAGGTTACGTCACCCGCAGTGGAGTTCACTTAGAGGCGCACATGGCTAAGATACTATAATATTTTATCTTAAGATACAATATCGCTCGCCATACAATTCAATAGACTATCACAAACGACGAAGATAATAAATAATATTTCATATTTTCGTATCTCAAAAAACCTAATAAAACCATTTTCGACTTCTACGCGGACGAAGTCGCGGGCAGAAGCTAATTTTGAATAAAAGCCTGAATAAATGAAAGACAATCCCTGGCGTATGTTTTCGTCCTTCAAATAGATGCTTTACAACTGTATTGAATAGCGCACACAATGGATTCAAAGTACCGCGTATGGAAAGGCAGGAAGACATCGATAGACAGGACTAGATAAAAGTAAGGAGGTGCTCCCAAAAAAAATAGAACTAACGTGACTAGACGCAGTAACGCCCACAGCAAACTTAATTTAGTACGAGTTGAGCGAATGAAAATATCCATTAATCGAGCCAAAGTATAGGGATGGATCCAATATTCTTTATCAATACAGTTACTCGAAAACCGGCTCTTTCAGGCACGCTATTGACTGTTTTTCGCACTAGTGCGGAAAAGTGTTACAGTATAAGATAAGATAAAAAGAAGAAGGTGCTCCAAAAAAAAATAGATCTAACGTGACTAGGCGCAGTAACGCCCACAGTGAACTTTAGTCCGCGTTGAGCGGATGAAAATATCCATTAATCGACCCAAAATATAGGGATGGATCCAATATTCTTTATCAATACAGTTACTCAAAAACCGACTCTTTTAGGCTATTAACTGATTTTCGCACTAGTGTGGAAAAGTGTTAGAAAATAAAATTTTATTAAATTTATCGTATCAGGCTGGGCGCTTGTCAACCTCCGTTTATTTATATCTTCGTAACTGTATTGAAAAACGTCGTTTGATACATGTGAAAATTGGTCACTACAGCCCTCAGCTCCATAACACGCCCGCCAGGGCTCGGGTGAATGCCGACTTCCGATGACCGGTCACAATGAAAACTTTCTTGACTTGTAACAAAATGTACTATTTTAAAAATCTTCTGTTTTTTCTTCTTTTTGTAAATAATAACACAACGTAATCTGTGAATATTTGCAACCAACAAATGTTTGTACACCATATACATTAAATACATGACAAGTTCTCGGCGGACATTTTATTCACGAATCAGGGGTTGTCAGCTGCAGACAAAATTCCTTCGTAAACGAAGGCTTTTAGAGTGAGAAACTATGATCAATTGTGCTTAGTAGTCGAATAATGATAGTATGTGAATTAATAATAACATTCCACAACTATCACACAACGCTATCTAGTCCCAAGCCAAGCAGAGCTTGTGTTATGAAAACTAGATAACTAATAAACCTACTTATATATTTCTAAATACATACATGCATATATAGATATATTACACCCAGACTCAGAATAAATGATCATGGTCATTACACGAACATTTGTGCTGGGTGGGAATCGAACCCACGACCTCCGGCATAGCAGTTAGGGCCACTAACCACTACACCAACAGGCCAGTCAATTGATTTCTAAATACAACTCTAATCTTATACGAAAAAAAAAATATAGATAAAAAGTCTCATTATTGTGAAACACAAGACCTGATATTTTCTAAAACAAATTCACACATTAATACAAAAGCGACAAACTTCCTAAAATGTTTCCTCATTTAGTAAATTATTTATATTCATAAACACTTTTGCCCCCGAGTGTAGGCACATAAACAGTGTAACTCAGCTCCATAAACAGCTTAGTTTTACACATTAATTAAAATGTTAATGCTTACACAAAACCCAGTTTACTTACACTTGTATGACAGCATAAGGTTCTTTATAAACAAACTTTTCTTTAAGATTTTTGGTACTTAAGTATTACTACAATACGCTTTTCGAGGTCCATCTATCGATGAGTGACCATCTTAATAATCCGTTGATCCTGGTTCTAAGTAAATAATAATAGCCGTTCGAATCTAATTACTTGTCGGTATCAGTTCGTCGATGGATGACTATCCATTAGTACCTACACATCTAGAGAGTAATCCTCTTTATCTTTGGGATAGATCTGCCGGATAGCTATATCTCATCATCATCATCATTTGAGTCGAAAGACGTCCACTATTGGACATAGGCCTCCCCCAAGTGTCGCCAGAATTAACGGTCCTGCGCGTCTCGCATCCATCGGATTCCCGAAACCTTTACCAGGTCATCGATCCACCTTGTAGAAGGCCTTCCAACGCTACGTTTTGGACACGATAAGTGGCCGCTATTCCAGAACCTTTCGGCCCCAACGGCCATCCGTTCTGCGAGCAATGTGCCCTACTCATTGCCACTTAAGTTTGGCGATTCTTCGTGCTATGTCGGTAACCTTGGTTCTCCCTCGAATATCCTCATTCTTGATTCGATCACGTAAGGAAACTCTGAGCATAGCTCTTTCCATTGCCCTTCGGGTGACCTTAAATCTTCTGATGAGGCCTATTGTAAGTGACCACATTTCGAGCCATGTGTCATCACTGGCAACACATCATCTGGCTTGAATCAATTGAGGAAAGAGCCAAGAGGATCATTGCGTACTGGAAGACACAGCGATGGAAGGCCTCGCACAAGTTGGATCAATGATCTGGTGAAGATCGCAGAATTCCAATTGAGACAAGGAACGAGACGCACGAGACCGGTCTTTGTAGTGACGTTTGGGAAGGTTATGTCCAGCAGTGGACGACTCTCGACTGAAGTGATGGTGATGATGATCACGGCAATCAAAATCAGAAAACTTTTTCCCTGTTACTGGGTTGAGAAGATCAGATGAACACTTCATAGTCGGCCTTATAATGTTCCCACTGTTGGGACTCAGGCCTCCTCTCTAGGAGAGGGAACGGGCCGTAATCCACCACGCGGGCCCAGTGCGGGTTGGTGGATGTCACATGTCTTCGAATTTTTGATTCTAGGACATGCCGGTTTTCTCACGATGTTTTCCTTCACCGTTTTGAGAGCAGTGGTGATGAAATAAATTACACTAAGTAATGCGCCTGGCTGGGTTTAAACCCGCGACTTACAACTCGTAAGTCGGGGCCGTTACCACTCGGCCACCACTGCTCAACACTTGCTATATGTAAAGTACCTAATTCAGCTGTATTCAGCTAGACTGGGAAAAATACTTGAAAAATTTTACTTCAAGAAAATCTTTAGGTTTGGGTATGAAACTTTTCATTAGAATCATTGAAACAAAAACAGTATTTTATTAGTTTGTTATTTCTACGAAGTTTAAAGGTCACGCTTCGGTAAAGGGGCGAAGCGTGGGTGGATTGGAGTCATTCAATTTTCTCAGGTCAAATCGAATAGATTGATAAGTAAAACATAATATACAGGGTCGCTTTAACTTCATAGAAATTATTTTTCGTGGGTGGAAGTTAAATATAAATGTGGACAACTAGCTTATGCGGCGATTTCACCTGTTTGAAAATTGAAAATTGTGCTAAGGAAACATACTATTCCAGGACATGGTCTACCCGTGTGCTGAATTTCATTTAAATTGGTTTAGCTGTTTGAGCGTAAAGGAGTGACCATCATCATCGTCACCATCATTTCAGCCGAAAGACGTCTACTGTTGGACATAAGCACAATGACCAGTCCTGTGCGTCTCGCATCCATCGGATTCCCGCGACCTTCACCAGGTCATCGGTCCACCTTGTGGGAGACCTTCCAACGCTGCGTCTTCCAGTACGTGGTCGCCATTCCAGAACCTTTCGTCCCCGTCGAACATCTGTTCTGCGAGCAATGTGCCCTGCCCACTGCTACTTAAGAGATCAACAAACATAATAATATGTCACAACTGTATCGGATAACGCGCCGTATTACAAGTTAGCGCGCCGGATTGAAAAACGTCACTGTAAGGTAATGCAGCCACCACATATTCAGCCGGATTGTGTTGGCGATACGTCCTACAGAGTACAAATACAAGTTATACATACAAACTTTTGCCGTAATAATATTAGTGTAACTATTACGATGACATCAAACTTTATCATCTTCCTGCCCTTGTCCCATCTTATTTGAGGTCGGCGCAACACGTTTTTTTCTTCCATTCTATCCTGTCAACCGTCATACTATCACGGTGACATCAAACTTGAAACGCGAAAAAAACTTCTATTTCCAATATTTATTCTAGTTATAAAAACATTATATACTAAACCACTGATGCTTTTTTTTTCTATTTCAAATCTCAACAACTTTAAGGATAGTATTACTATTATTCAATTTGTTTATGTGAGTAGGTATTTTCCGTGTAATATTACCAATAAATTTAAATACCTGTTTAAAAAGAGATCAATTGAAAGGCTAGAGCTACAAGCCCCGGCTATGTTTATAGGTTCTTATGATGCGGTGAATAGAAATACGTCGGGAAATGTATAGATAATCTGTTGTTTGATTTTCGAGTGAGATACTCTCACAGGTACCTGGATACATCGTTTATCCGTAGGATTGATAGCCTCCGCCAAAGGCTGCTTCTTATTGAAAGGAACCGAAGTTTTACCTACTTATTTCAGTACATTGTATTTGTTAGATGCCTTTTTATTGTAAAATGTTGGCCCGTAAATTACTATTGTTATAAAGAGTGTCTTTTCTTTTAGGTGGGAAATCATCAAAGATTTCTCTCTAGAACGGTGCGGGAGGGCGTGTCAGACTTATACTGACTAAAACACACTCCAATGTTCCTTCTTTGTCTTGCGTTTCAGGACCCCGCGTTTTCCTTTCAGAAGCAAACCCATGGAAGCTTCAAACCTGCTGGGCCCCTACGGTTTTGCTGAAATCTCCATGACGTGCGGGTGAAATACTACATTCCCTTGATGACTTGGGCTCGGTCCGGACAGTTACCGGGCGGGCAAACGTTGTAAAGAGTGGCTATGGTGCCAAAAGTCTCCTTTAAATCCTCCATTGCGTTCTATTTTAGGCCAAATGGACCCAGCCATACGCACAAAACGTTTTGGGAACACAATTATTGCATACACAGCTAAGAATCTGTATTTCCTGATAGCTGCCATCAAGGTGGTCAGTCAGTGGTCTATTGTACTATGTTCTTACAAACAAAACGTGGCCAACGGCAAAGCTATAATAATATTATTCTACAACTTTCACACAATGCCATCTAGATTCAAGCTAAGCAGAGCTTGTGTTATGAATACTAGACAACTGATGAACATATTTATATATTTCCAAATACCTACATACATATTATAGATAAATTACACCCAGACACAGGACAAATGATCGTGCTCATCACACAAACAGTCAGGGCTACTAATCACTAAACCAACAGGTAAGTCAATGCTAACCTTGATGTTCCTTGCTCGTTCTTCTCCATAGAGATATCTACGCTTTGGAACGTGCAATTCAGCTTCACCTTTCTTAACTGATCGACATCTTGACAATGCAATGCGTGCCTGTAAATTGTCTATTTGAAATAAACGTTTCTGATTTCTAGCTAAGCTATGCAGGTCAGCACGAAAGAAGAAGATAATTTCTATCTACAATGGCCCACGGTGGAGGCTCCCACGACGACACGGCGTTGCGCTGCCTAAGCGGGGCACGCTTAGGCAGCGCAACGCCGTGTCGTCGTGGGAGCGATCGGCGGCGGCGGGCCTTGGAGGAGTGGCAGGCGTCGCCTACGAAGCAGTAATGCTAGCAAAGGAGGCGGCTGATCGCGTTAGGCAACGGTCCTTACGCTCCAACCACCGATTTGCGATTTGCGGCCAACGGCAACGAAGGAACAGGAGTGGATTTTTAGCCCTCGCGCTCCGCCCAAGAGCGGGATTTGTCATTAGATGATTTTTCCAGCTAAAAAAAAACCTACAATGGCCACATCTTTTCACAAATTGCCAATGACACTAATATCCTGCGCTATAAACCGCCCATGTAATCAAATCGCATATACTAAGGCAGGGAAATCGACATTGATTGCGTCCGCACTTAGCTACTAAGAGCCTTTTAATAGAAAAACACAATAACAATCTACCCGACCTGAGTAGTGGATTTAATTAGGTCATTTGCAACCACAACTATATCTGTGTAAATTGCTACTAGGTGTTCCACGCGTGCCTCAAGGAGATGTCAGCAAACCGTAGGGGCCCAGCAGGGTCGAAACCTACTGGGGTCAAGGGTCTGCTTTTGACAGAAAGACTCGGACCTGGTATGAAAAGTAACGAAGGGACAAGAGTGGGGGATGTCATTGGATGTCTTCCCCACCGAAAAAAAAGTATGAGTTGTAGAAATCCGGCCTAGTGCGATTTGGACTCGCACATGAAGGGGCAAACTTAATTTCGTTGATTAAATAGTGTCCTCCCATACGTAAATATTTGTCAAGGATTATCTCCATACGCCGGGATCTCGGTCCCGATTTTCGGTCACCGTAGGCGCGGGTTTGTGGACGGCAAGCAATGGGTAGGTCGCCGTCCGATCGACGGCGCGTTCTGTTCCAAGCGCGCCTCAAGGAGATGTCAGCTAACCGTAGGAGCCTAGCAATGTCAAAATCTACTGGGGCCAAGGTTCTGCTTCTGAAAGGAAGACTCGGCCCTAGTATGACAGGTAACGAAGGAACAGGACTAGGTTTTTAGTCAATAAAAGTCTGACACAACCTCCCATTCCACCTAAGAGCGAGGGATGTCATTGGATGGTTTTCCACAGAAAAAAAAAACTATCTATTTTTCAACTTTAAATGTAGGTAATGTGAGCGTGCTATAATATTTATTATGTAGTAATATCACAATTAATCATTTTCAGAATTTTTCCTTGTACTTCTGTGAGATTCTTGATCTGATTAATTCTTCTTGCCCAGTTTCGTGATTTTCATCCAACGGAAAATATTATCCTTAAGATTTTGGATTCCTTACGAGTGTTAAAATATATGGCATAAATGTATGTATCTCTTGATTGTATATATTCAAAAGTTTAATTTTTTCAAAGCTTTGAGAGATTACACATTTGTGTACGATATTAATTTAAGCTTAATAGAAAAACACAATAAC